>PISX010004918.1:12596-114551 GCA_004024625.1 Mellivora capensis | reverse complement strand
GGGAGGGTGGGGCTGGCAAGCAGGCTGCTGGTCCGGAGAGCCACATTCCCCAGCCCTTGCAAGGCCATTCTGGCCCTGCCCTCTCTGCCTTGGAAATCCCTTTGAGCTCCAGAGGGCAGATGGGGGTCAGAGAGTGATGAGCCCTGGCCCCAGCCCCGTTTGAAATCGAAGCATCCCAGGCCCGGGGCGAGGCCTGAGAGGTGGGGTCGCCGCCCCAGGCCCGCAGCATCCTCCCGCCTGGGCCGGCCCGTTGCTAGGGCCCCTGTTCGGAGGCATCAGGTTATAGGGCCGCGTGGAGCAGCCCATCTGCCGACTAACTTCTCACTTTCCCCCCTAAGGCTGCCTGTGACCCGGCTCCCCAGGCTCTGGCCCGCGTGTAAAGTGGCGGGGGGCCTTTATTCCCACCGAGCCCCTTCTCAGCAGCTCGGCAGCCAAACTGCTCTTGGATTACATTTTGATGAGTTTTCAATTTAGGCCCAGCAGACAAGGGAGGGGAGGGGACGGGGGTGAGGGGGTGGGGGCGGGCAGGGGAGCCGGCGGAATAAATGCAACAGATGGGTCCAATTGTGCTGCCTAGGCAAATGAAGGAAGACATCTGTAGCTCCCGAATACTGGTGGTCTGAAACGCAATTAGCCCTCTGTGAAAGGGGCCCCTCGCAGCCCCCTCGGCCAATCCCCTCCGAGGCACTGCTCACGTTACAATGGCCTTGACCACAATCCATTGAGCAGAAAAAGGAAAAAAGAAAAGAAAGAAAGAAAGAAAGATTAATCCAGGAGTTGCTGCTCGCGGTGGGGCTACAGGGAGAGCTGGTATGCCGGAAAGGTTACTTACGCCTCTGCTTCTCCCTTTTGCTCCCTCTGTCTTTACGGAAGGCTGGAAGGTTCCTGTTGAAGAGAAGGGGCGAGGGGAGTGTCTTAGTTTTGGACTTGGTGAGGCTCTGTGGACCCACATCTTGAAGGGTCGCTGACTGCAAACCTCAATTTTCCACTGCCTTGTTTGGAAAATAATGAAGGGAGCCACAGTCCCTGTGGTTGCAAGTGGGCCCCACCTCCTGCCCCTGGAGGGGTGAGAAAGTTGTTATGTGATAAGACCCCTTCTGCACGTGGTAATTATAATGGCTGCGGTGAGGTTCTGGGAGTTACCTTGAGCAGCTGGAAACATGCGTTCTGCTTGACTCCTGGGGGACCTGTCTCTCCCCCACTGGGGAGGGGGGAGCCCAGCTGGACTCCTGGGACGAGACTGGAGTCTCCTTTACCTATGCACATTTATGCTCAGTGGTACCTGGCAGGAAAGGCTGGGGGGAGTCCAGTACAACAGTGCACGCTCCCCCTGGGAGGGAGGAAGGGGTTCAGGGCACCCTGAAGGGGGTCAGTAGGTACCCTCCTGGCTTTTGTTCCCCTCAGCTCTTTGCTGTCTGATCTGGGAGGTGGCAGCTCTGCCCCAGGAGGTCAAAGAGAGCCCAAATTCTGGAGAAACCTGTTCTGGGGTTTCTGCTGCCTGTGTCTGATCAGAGCTCTTGAACAGCTCAGAAAGCTCAGCCGGGTCATAGGGATCCAAGAACCTATACAGACTGAGAGCCGAGGGGACACGCTCCTGTTGTTCATTTTACTGTGGTAAAATACATAAAACATAAAATTTACCATTTTTAAGTATATAGTGGTGTTAAGTACACTCATCTTGTGCCACCATTGCCCCTATCCATCTCCAGAACACTTTCGTCATCCCCGAATGAAGGTCTGTATGCATTAAACAATAACTCCCCCTGTCCCCAGCCCCTGGCAACCTCCATTCTGCTTTCTGTCTCTCTGAATTTGCCTTTTCCGGGTACTTCATATAAATGAAATCCTAAATGTTTGTCCTTTTTGATCAGCTTATTTCATTTAACGTAATGTCTTCAAGATTTGTCCCTATTGTAGTATGTGTGAGAACTTCCTTCCTTTCTTAAGGCTGGATAATATTCTAGCATCTGTATAGACCACGTTTTGTTTATCCATCCATCTGTCAATGGACCCTTAGGTTGCTTCCACTGTGGGCAACTATGAATCAGGCTGCCACACACGGGGTTACACACGGCTGCTAGGGTCCGTGCCTTCGATTCTTTTGGAAGTGGAAATGCTGGATCATATGGTAATTCTGTGTTTAATTTTGTTTTGTTTTTATTTTGTTTGGTTGGATGGATGGGTTTTTTGGTTTTTTGGTTTGTTTTGGGTTTTGGTTTTTTGTTTTGTTTTGTTTTTGTTTTTGTTTTTGTTTTGGACTTTTTATTCCAAGTCTGGAAGTTTCAGTTCCCAGGAAGAAGCAGGTTAAAGACCATATTGATGATGACTTCTAAGAGCTTTAGGCAACTGATGCTTGGATTTCTGGATTCAGGCAGCAGGTGCTTTCGCTTGCTCTGAATTGGAATTGTGTGCAGTACAAGCTCTGGGGTGAGCTAGCTGTTGGAGCTGGTCTGGGCCTCCCGTTGCTTTTGGCTTGGGTCCCCATCAAGGCCTGCCCCCGCCCCCCGGCCCCCCATTAAGGCCTCCTTCCCCCTCTCTCTTGCCAGGTCCGGCTGAAGGTATGATAGTGATCCAGCTGTTGGGAGGTTTTTGTTGTGTTTATAATTATTCTCAAGTGTATGAAGACAAAGTAGTGGATGCTGGGACTTAATTTCTACAAGCTTCACTAACCAAGTGCTCTAAGATTCAAGGATTTCCTAGTTAGCCATCACCTGATGCTATCTGGTTAATTGAGGAAGCCAGAACTGAAATGCATTATCTGTGCTTATGTGACTGTCTTCCTGAGAACTCCCACTATTTCCCCAATGGGCATATATGTCTTCCCCTTTCCCAAATCCCAGGTGTAGGAATAGTTTGAAAAAGTTGGTGACCACCCATCCCTGATTTTCTAGGATGACCCTGAGTTCAAGTGCTATATTCAAGTCATTCCTTTGGACCTTTTGCATAGTCCAGAAATCCCAGGGTTTCATCCCCTAGACTCTCTCTCCTATCCTGGAAATGGGCAACATCACCTATCTGAGCATCTCTTCCTAAGAGAGGTCTAATTACATATTTACAAGCCACTGTCTGAGGGCCCCTCATCTAATCAGCCTTCCCCCATGGGTGGACTATGATTCTTCCCTTTGGGACACTGATTGGTCTTGGCACACCCTCAACTACTGGGATCCACTAAGAATAAAGTAGGCTGTTTGCACGATCACAAAGGGCCCATATACTCAAAACAATCTTGAAAAAGAAGAACAAAACTGGAGGCATCAATGTTCTAATGTCAAACTATATTACAAATCTATAGTAATCAAAACAGTATAGTATTGGCATAAAAACAAACACATAGATCAACAGAACCAAAAATAAACCCCCAAAACCAACCCGTGCATATGTGATCAATTAATTTTCAATCAAGGAACCAAGAATATACAGTGGAGAAAGACTAACTTCTAACCTTGGGAAAACTGGACAGCCACATATGAAAGCATGAAACTTGGACCGCCATCCTACACCATACGCAGAAACTCAAAATGGATTAAACATTTTGGTCTTGAACAAATGACCTTGAACATAAGACCCAAAATTGTAAAACTCCTAGAAGAAAATGTAGGGAGCAAGCTCCTTGATATCAGTCCTGGCAATGATTTTTTGGATTTGACACCAAGAGCAAAGTCAAAAAAAGCAGAAATAAAACAAGTGGGACTATATCAAACTAAAAAGCTTCTCCACAGCAAAGGGAATCATCAGCACATGAAAATGCAACCTATGGAATGAGAGAAAATATTTGCAAACCACATATTGATAAGGGTTAATATCCAAAACATACAAGGTACTCATATGACTCAATAGCAAAAAGCCAAATAATCCAACTTAAAAATGGGCAAAGGACCCAAACATATATTTTTCCAAAGAAGACATATACATGGTCAACAGGTACTTGAAAAGATTGTTAATATCACTAATCAGGGAAATACAAATCAAAACCACAATGAGATGTCCCTTCATATCTGTTAGGACACATAGTATCAAAAAGACAAGAGACAACAATGCTGGCAAGAACGTGGAGAAAAAGGAACCCTTGTGCACTATTGATAGAAATGTCCATTGGTGCAGCTACTATGAAAAATAAGATGGAGGCTCCTCAAGAAATTACAAATAGAACTACCATATGATAAAGCAATCCCACTTTGGCATACATATTCAAGGGAAAATAAATCAATAAATCACTATTTTGAAGAGATATCTATACTCCTGTTCACTGCAACATTATTCCCAATAGCCAAGGTAAGAAAACAACCTAAATGTCCTTCAGCAAATGAATGAAGAAAATGTGATACACACACACACACACACGTTGGAATATTATTCAGCCTCAAAAAAGAAGGGAATCTTGCCATTTGCGACAACATGGATGAACCGAGAGAGCACTGTGCTAAGTGAAATAAGCCGGACAGAGAAAAACAAATACTGTCTGGTATTCCTTACCTATGAAACAAAAAAAAAAAAAAAAAAAAAGAAAGTTGAACTCATAGAAACAGAGTAGAATGGTAGAATGGTGGTTGCCAGGGCTAAGGGGTGGGAGAAATAAAAGAGGCTGTTAAGGGGCACCTGGGTGGCTCAGTGCGTTAAGCATCTGCCTTTGGCTCAGGGTCCTGGGATTGGGCCCCGGGTTCGACTCCCTGCTGCATGGGGAGGCTGATTCTCCCTCTTCCTCTGCCTGCCACTCCCTCTGTTTGTGCTTTCTCTCTCTCAAATACATAAATAAATAAGAGGCTGTTAAAAGGGTACAAGCTTTCAGTTACAAGGTGAATAATGTCTAGGAATCTAAAGTATAATATTATACATTAGAGTTGATAATTCATATTATAGCATTGAAATTTACCAAGATAGTAGAATTTAATTGTTCTTACCAAAAGGAATACAAAGGGGGAAAAAGGTAAATATGTGAAGTGACTGATGTGTTAATAAACTCAATGGCGTGAAGTCTTCCACGATGTGTACCTATATCTAATCATCACATTGTACACTTTAAATATGTTACAATTTGATTTGTCAATTATACCTCAATAAAGCTAAATTTAAATGAATGAATGAAATAGCAATCTCATTTCATATTAACATATAACTTTTTTTAAAAAAAGATTTTATTTATTTGAGAGAGAGACAGTGAAAGAGCATGAGAGGGGAGAAGATCAGAGGGAGAAGCAGACTCCCTGTGGAGCTGGGAGCCCGGTGCGGGCCATGATCCCGGGACTCAGGGATCATGACCTGAGCTGAAGGCAGTCACTAAACCAACTGAGCCACTCAGGCACCCAACATATAACATTTTTAATGAAAAGGCTTTGTTTTTAAAAACCAAAAAAGCTTTGTTTTTTTAAAATAAAGCATTGTGGGGCACCTAGGTGGCTCAGTGGGTTAAGCCTCTGCCTTCAGCTCAGGTCATGATCTCAGGGTCTTGGGATCGAGCCCCACATTGGGCTCTCTGCTCAGCGGAGAGCCTGCTTCCCCTCTCTCTCTGCCTGCCTCTCTGCCTAATTGTGATCTCTCTCTCTCTCTCTCTCCCTGTCAAATAAAATAAAATCTTAAAAAAAAAAACACAAATCGCGGGTGCCTGGGTGGCTCAGTGGGTTAAGCCCCTGCCTTCGGCTCAGGTCACGATCTCAGGGTCCTGGGATCGAGTCCCGCATCGGGCTCTCTACTCAGCAGGGAGCCTGCTTCCTCCTCTCTCTCTGCCTGCCTCTCTGCCTACTTGGGTTCTCTCTCTGTCAAATAAATAAATAAACCTAAAAAACCCACAAATCTTTGTTTTTTAAAACAATGATTAGTAAGAAAGATGATATTGCTTTACAAGTTTGCAAATCTCTTTAGTATCTGGCTTAAAACAAGACAACTAGATTCACATATCTGCTTCTGCATTCAAGTTGGTATGATATGTTTTTGAATGACATGAAAATGCCATCTCAGATAAATATGTAGCTTGAAAAGAAAGACCTTGCAGACTCCGTGCAAGGGTCTCAGCTCCTCCTCCCCCCAGAGGTCTTTGAGAACCACTGGGTTATCAATGCCCTTTACCCTAACTACCCAGGGTGTGTTTCCTAAAAAAAAAAAAAGAACATTTAAAAAGAAAATCTCAGCATAATTTTCAAAATCGGGAAATTTAATATTGACATATGTTAATACCTAATATCCAATCTGTATTTAAATTCCCCATATTGTCCCAATAATGTCCTCTTTACCTATTCCCTCCCCAATCCGATCTAGAACCACACATTGCTTTTGGTCATCATGTCTCCTTAATCTCTTTTAAATCTAGAGGAGATTTTTCAGTTTTTATTGTTCATGAGCTTGATGCTTCAGGAGTGTATAGGCCAATTATTTTGTATAATGTCCCTACCTATAGACTTTTCTGGTTTCCTCATCATCAGATTTAGGTTTTACATTTTGACAGGAATGCCACAGAAGTGATGTGTGAGAAGTGAGACGTGATTCTTCTCAATGCCTCAGATGAGGAGGTACTTGATATGGTTCCAGTGTTGCTGAGGTTAACTTTAAACGCTTGGTTAAGGTGATGTCTTCTGGAACTCTCCACTGTATAGTTACTTTTTAAACAGCTATTAAGTGATTTGTGGGAAGACTCCTTGAGACTAAATACTCTGATTTGCATCAAACTTTCACCGACAGTTTTAGCATCCATTGTTGATTTTTGCTTCTATTGATTATCACTTAATGTTTTCTTTTTTAAAAGATTTTATTTATTAAGGAGAGAGTGCACAATTAGGTGGAGCTCTGGGGGAGGGGAGAAGCAGAATCCCAGGGAGCAGGGAGCCCAATGTGGGGCTCGATCTCAGGACCAGAGATCATGACCTGAGCTGACGGCAGACGCTTAACTGACTGAGCCACCCAGATGACTCTACTTGATGTTTTTTAACTTCACCATTCCTTCTCCATTCATTGGTTGGTATTATACTATAAGGAAACGTTTCTCTTTCCCGCCACTTATTCATTCGCCTATTGGTTCCTTCATTCATGCATTCATTTATATCATTTTGGACTCATGGATTCTTATTTTATTCAAGGGTTATAATCTTTTACTATCAATATTTGTTTTCGTGTTCAAATTGTTCCAGGTAGGACTCGTGGGTGCCTCTTCCATCTGGCTTCTAGACATTTTGATTTGTTCTTCTCATTCTTTCTGGCATAAACAGAGGTCTCATGCTCATCTTGTACTTTTCCTGATGCAGCCATCCTCCAACGAGATTCTTTTTTTTTAGTAAGGAATGGTATTTAGCCACCAAAATCTAGTTATTGTAAGTAAGCATTGAAACTGATTGCTTCTAGATGTTTTCCTTGTACAAAGCTAGAAAATGTATGTATGTATATTTGTTCATATATGTATATATTACATATATTGTATGTACCAATACTTCCAATCATACAGTGCTAATCCAACTCACAGAATTCTTTCAAGCCTTCCTCTATTCCATATTTTTTATTTCATTCTCCAACAGTGAGAATCTAACTCTCAATATTATCTACTTATTTACTCACTTGCTTATTCCTTCAATACACAGAAAATTGCTATACTCATACAGCCATGAAAAAACACGTTCTAAGTTGAGTTTAATGTTTGCACTTCTATTTTGCCTTACACCGAGAGTATACAAAGTACTGTGTTCAAAAGTTGCATGGGTTAGTTTTCTTTTTCTTCCTCCATTATGGCCATGGTATTCATTGGAAACCCTGATTAGGCTCATTTGGTTCTACTTCTAGGATTTGCTCCATCCTTGTTGATTTCATGGAGCCTGGACCCTTAACTACTAACTATTGTTGCAACTCTGATTCAGGTGTGGACCCAGGTAGCATGGGGCTTTTGGACATAGTTGTATAGTTTTTCCTAATCCTATAATAATACATAGTTTCATCCTGATTTACATTTCTGGGACACTTCCCAAGAGTTTTTTTACAAACTTAGCATCTGCAAATGCTCTTCCCTCTTCCAGACTTGTCCTGGTCCTTGTTTTTGTGACGCCATTCCTCCACACAGACATCCCCTCTCCGGTCTTTCTGGAATCAGGCCATGTAAGGCCCAGGTGAAGGCCCACTCCCCCAACCTATCAGGATGGCAGGCTGGCCCAAGAGGGTCCTCTCCAGATTGCCAAGCATCACCCAGAAGGGCCCTTCTGCTCCTGACTCAGTTTCCTTTAAGGGAGCCCTGGAATGAGTTTCAGGGTACACTGAACCAATGCGTCATACTCAGTGGAGCCTGAGGGGAGCGGGACTCGGGAAGAGCCCTGGGATCATGGTCTAGAGCCAAGCCACTTGGTTTCTCTGTGAGGAGTCCCTCCTAGAGGGGCACAGGCAGTGGGCTTTGGGATGTGAGGAATGAGGGCTTACATCTGGAGCAGAATCCCTTCTCCTCCCCCTTTCCCCCTCCCCCTCGTCCTCCTTCTTTCTCTTTATGTTATGTTAGTCACCACACAGTACATCTTCAGTCTTTGATGTAGTGTTCCATGACTCATTGTTTGCATATAACACCCAGTGCTCATCCCAACACATGCCCTCCTTAATATCCATCACTGGGCTACCCCAACCCCCCACCCCAATCCCTTCTGGAATCCTCAGATTGTTTCCCAGACTCCACAGTCTCTCATGAGAACCCCTTCTTCTTTTTTGTTTTGTTTTTCCAGAATATATGTACTTGTCAATATATAACAAATATCATATATGTGGTATGTGCATCATAATTTTCATTATTATATATTCTCTTTGCCAATAATACTTAAAAGATATAATAGGAAAAGATATTTCATTTACATTATCTGTTTAAAAAAATGAGAATCCCTTCTTCTATAAGGCCAGATATTTCTGCTATCACCAGCCCCTGGCAGCCCCCCACCCACCCCAGGGACTCACTCCCCTTGCTTCTCTCCACTGGACCCTACATGGGGAATTTAATCCAGAAGAGGGCAATTTAAAATCAGATGTCAAATATCATTGTCTCCTGGTTCAAAAGAATGGCCCCATCACCCATAAAGCCCTCTCACTTCTTAGCCATCACTCTCGGCTCCTGGACTTTGGTCAAGGTTCCAAGGGTTCAAACCCTTCCTTTGCCTGAGCAATGAGGCCTACAGACCCCTGAGCTACCAGCTGCCACCTGGGGCTCATGAGGTTTGGGGAGTCCAGTTTGGGTGTTGAATGTCTTGCCACTGAGAGAGATTGTGCGTGGTCAACTTGCAGCTACCCGGCCCCCACCCCACCCCACCCCATCCCTGCCAACACTCGTCTCCTTAGATCTCTAGCCTACGGGATGGACTCTGACCTCCCCATCAGGTCATCCCCTGCCCGACAGTGCTGTGGAGAGTGGCAGATGCTGCTGAGTCGCCGGGTTCCGGGCAGTCTGTTTCCACTTGGGGACAGTGAGTGTAAATTTAGCTCTTGTTACCAGGACACACCTCGCTCTGGGTGCACTTCTAATAAGGCAGCACATACACGCACGCACACACTCAAGCTGTTAGACTGTGGACACGCTGCTACTTTCCAATGAGGGAGGATTTCAAGGGTGTATTTTTATAAGGAAGAAATGACATAAGCATCTCTCTTTGTTATTTAAATTTCATGAAAATCAACTATAGATGGTGTGTAATTGAGCACAAAATGGGTCCCAGAATATATTCTGAAATGACAGGAGCTCTTTTATTGGGTTATATCTGAAGGAAAAAAAGTCAAAGAAAAGCAAAATCTCCATGTAAAATAATGAGCTATTTGAAGGGAGGGGAAAAGAAAAGCGAGAGACGGGGGGGATCAAGCACAGCTGGGAGAGTATTCAAGGGGCTGGTCTGGGGAAGTCGCTCAGGAGTGGGGGGTTAGAGATGGCGTGGCTTCTGGTCATTATTGGTTGACTTGGGCACAGAGGCAAGGCTGTAAACAGAACTGCGACCAGGAACCAGAGCCAGGCAAGTGAAAGCCTGGGGGGCCCCTCGAGGTGGGGCCGGCGACCCAGGTCCTGGTGAGGACAGAAGGGACTGTAGGTCCTCAGAGGACGTGTCCCCATACCTACCCTCTGTATTCTGTATCTGGTGGCCCCCAGAGGTGGTGTGCCCCGGGGGTCAGACACCCAGGGGATAAACAGAGCTGGCCCGACTTGGGAAAAGCTCTGCAAGGATATGCTCTCTAACAAGACCCCCCATCACTGGCCCTAGTGGTCCCCAAGTACATCACAGCAGCACAGCCTCCCATCTGCCACTCACCCCGAGTACACCTAGACCTAAGACTGTCCTTCCCTGAACCTCCAGGGCCCCATCCGCCTAAAAGAAAAGATAATGTCCCCAGAAAGGCTTGTGGTGAGGCTAATATAGGTGACAGGGCCGAGTACAGTGCCGGCCGCAGGAGAGGTGTTGAATTGAGGATACTATTTCCTCTTTCTGTCAGCGGGATCCCGCTCCACGCCCTCCCTTCCGCCCTGCTTCCCTCTGCAGGCTGCTGCCCCAGCTCCCCTGCAAGTTCAATCTCCCTTCAAGGCCAGGTGCAGCTCTGAGCCCTAGGACGATGGCAGCTCCAGAGAAGTCGCCCTGAATGCCATAAATGAGCCAGAAAGTCCCCAGGAAATGATCTCACTGCTGTTCTTGGAGCTGCTGGTGCTGCTGCCATGCCACGCAGCCTCCAGAATGCCCTCCCCTGATCTCACTTGTTTCTCGAGCGCCGACTGTGTGCCTGGTGCTACCTGGTCCTGAATACTCCCTCAGGCACAGCCTATGAGAACGCTAACCCCAGCCTTCTCCCCAGGTGGTGCAAGGCCACCCAGCCCAGGAGTTCAGTGATTCCCTAACCCCCAAGTTTCTGCCCAGGACCCCACTATCCTGGTCATGGTCACACTGAATTGCAACGGCCTTATCTGGCCTCCTCATTGGACCATGAACACTGAACACTGGGCACACAGCACGGGCCCTGATACTCAGCAGGCATCACATTAAATGTCTGTTAAAAGAAGAACAATGAAGACGCAGCTCGTCCTCTGAAGGCTGGCAGCTCCCATGCTCTGGGACCCGAGCAGGCGAACCTCTGCATCCAGAGCCTGAAGCGCAGCACTGCAGAACACAGAGCATGGAGCGGGGTGGGAGCGCCATCTACAGGCAGCTTCTCAGATTGGCAGGGAAGAGCTGACCTGGGGCGAGGACCCAGGGCACCTGCAGGACCATCCTTATTGCTGTGATGTCAACCTCGACTTGCGACGCTTTTCCAGAGTCCACACTCCACTCTGCACGCTGCCTCACAATCCCCAGCAAATAGGGTCACCTCACTGAGAAAAGAAAAGTGAGTTCTGGGAGTGAGTAGGAAGTCCTGGATTGCTTTGAGAATATCCAGGCATAGCTTCTCTTCCACCAGGAATTACCAGGAAACTCTCCTCCGTGGAAGGCTGAGGGCAGGTACCGCAGAGCTGAGGTAAGGGCCTGCTCGCTGGGACACCAGCAGGCTTTGGGGTCAGACAGACCCAGCTCTGCTGCTTACTAGCTGTGGGATTAAGGCCATTGTCCTTACTTTCTCTGTGCCTCTGTGTCCCCAACTGAAAAACAAGCTCCATAATCACAGGGTTACTGGGAAGATGAAAATGACCTCTGTAACCCAGATGCCCAGACACCCACTGTTTCCAAGGGTCAGGCTTCTCTTTCGTGCCCAAATAGCACAAAAGACCCAGGCTTCGCTCTACTTGGTCGCTTGGTATGGCCAGCTTCTATCAGATCCCCCTCCCCAGGTTTCTGGGAGTCTGCAGGTTGAATTTCCCCTTCCCTCAAATCCTGGCTGTAGCTGCTCCTGACTCACACTCCCCCCCACTTTCCTCTGGTGACCTCTTGCCACCTCATAACAAACTTTCCCAGATCCTGCTGATCCCCTGACCTCCTCACCTCAAGTGTCACCAGGGATACTCCAATACCCCCAAATCCAACAGGACCAGACTTGCCTGAAAGAATAACGGGAACCACAGAAGGTGCTGGAAAACCCCCAGCTAGCTCCTACAAGTGACCAGGCTCAAAGTCCTAAAGCCAGCCTGGCCCCAGGTTCCTCTTGACCCACTCTCTCTGGGGCTCCTGGCTAGCACCTCCACAACAGAGAGCCCGATCATGTTGTGCTTCCCCAGTTCCAGAAACATCCAGCTTTCTGCGTTCCTGAGAGGAAAATTGCTTCCTTTATATTTCTGTAAACAAACTAGCCAGAGACATGGTTCTACCCTGAACGAAGACTGCCTTTCATGTGATTGTAAAAAACAAAACTCTCAAGTATTTTTATTTTGTTGCCTGGAAGCTCTCCATCCCAAAGCAGCATCTTGGATTTTTTTTTCCTATATAAAATCACATGTCTTGTGTGTTATTTTTTCCCCTTTTCAGAACACAAAGCAATAGCTTGCTCTCAAAGTTGTCTCCTGCAGACTGAAAATCAAATAACAACAGTTAACATTTATTTCGTGTTTCCTAGTCCGAGACCCTGCTACAAGCCCTTTGCCTGTTTTAGGTCTTTAAAACTTGACAAGCATGCCGGAAGGCAATCACCATGTTGTCTCCATTTCGTAGAGGAGGAAAAGGGGGGAATAAGGCTCTGCCAATACTTTCCAGCCCAGTAATACTGATTTCTGACTTCCGGCTTCCAGAACTGTATGGCTGTAGAGTCTGTGGTAGTCTGTTGCAACAGCCATAGGAAGGAAATGTCCCAACCTACCAGTTTATGACCAAATCCTCAGGGCCAAACCCGGGGCCCAACATGCAGCAGGTCCTCGATACGTATGTGCTAAATTACTGAACGAAAGAAGCTATGGCTAAACCAAACCATCAGAAAAATTAATGGAATGGGGAAAAATGAAGCAGGCAAACATTAACCAAAAGAAATATGGTACAATTACGTTATGAGCAGAGGAGATGGTAAGGCAGAGGAAAGCCACTGGGGATTGTGTAGACAACCAACAGCATGATCAAGAGATAGATAAAGCAAAATTTCACTAAATTGAGAGGATCAAAGGGGGAAAGAGATCAGAACATAATCATAGTAGGAGACCATATTGTTCCTCTCAAAAATGGATGGGTCAAATGGCAGATGAATATGATGGTAGATTTGGGTGTCACAGTTAGAAGTTGAGTCTAATAAATGGATGAATGGAGATGAAAGCCTGAGGTCAGGCCAAGGTTCCGAGAGAAAAGGAGAAGCTACAGGGCCACTTGGGAGATGGGGACGTGGCTGGGCCAGAGAGCAGAATGAAGGGGGTGGGGAGGAATGAGAGAGGTAAGGGGCAAGCTTTGGAGAGAGAAGTGGTGCAGGGGCGGGGCTAAGCATCTCAGTCGTTGGCTATCTTTAGAGCCTGCTCTATCACTGACAAGCTCTGTGACTTTAGGCAAGTGAGGGAAGCTCTCCAAACCTCTCCTCCAAACCTAAAATGGGGGTGATAGGTGAATATAATATAGTCATCAAGAGCGTTAGAGGAGACAATGGACGTAGTAAGTGCTGAGTAAGTGGCAGCCCTCCATAGCATTTGAGACTGGGATGAAGTAGATAAGCAGGTGGAAAGGTGGGAGGGCAAAGCACGGAGTGTGTGTGTGTGGTGGGGGGGGGTCTTTCCCCTGCCACCAGCCAGTTTCCCTCCAAAGTTTTCCCTGAGAGACATCTGATCTGAGTCCTGACGAGCGTCCCCTCATTTCCTGCCTGGACTCCTGGGGAGACCTTGTATAGCTCCCCTCCACTCCCAAGGGTCAGGGCCGACTTTCCTGAGGGGTCCCATCTACGCTCAGAGCATCTTTATCAGAAGGCAGCATGGGGGCCAGCTAAGGTCACAGACTTTAGAGACATCATAGGGATCATTAGTCTGACCTTGGAGAGTGACTTAACTTCTCTGTTCCTGAGTTTTCCCCATCAGTAAAATGAGGGTAATAATGGCCCCTGCTTTATAGGCCTACTGAAGAAACCAGATTAATCCCTGTGTGTAAAGCGCTCGCAGCAATTCTGCCACGCCATATCACAGGTGCCTGAGAGTTAGGGCAGCCTTCCTGGGGCTCCATCAGGGAACTCGATACCCCCACCCAAAGGTAAATCACCCTAACCGGTCTGAATGCTGGTGCAGCTGTGAGTTTGCAACAAGAGTCCTGACAGTCATTCCAGGGAAGACAGAAAATATCAGAAATGAATGAAACATTGTGTTCTTGATTTTTTTTTTAAATGCTGGTGTTGGATGGGGGGATTTGTGGAATTTAGTTCATATCAAAACATCCTACAGGCCCTTGAAATTGTGGAGTACAGAATGAGAGGGGGTGGGGGAAGGTCAAGATGCACTTCTGTTCCCACACATCTCCCAGGCCCCTCTGCAACTGCCTGAAGACAGATGGGGTTAATGCCACTGAGAGGGAGTGGAAGTGAGGCAGGGGGCGTTCTGGCCCTGACAGAGAAGGGACTCTGCTTGGGTCCCAGTGAGTTAACTGAATGTGGAACAGCCTGCCCCACTCAGCAGCCTGTCCTCCAAATATACAGGTGGGAATCCAGCAATCATGCTTCTTGTTATTTACTCAAATGAGCTAAAAACTTAGGTCCACACAAAAACCTGCTCATGGAGGTCCCTAGCAGCTTGCCTCATAATCGCCCCAAATTGGAAGCTCCTGAGTGGATGAATGGATAAAGAAGCTGGGATACATTCAGACAATGCAACGTTATTCAGCACTGATAGGAACGGAGCCATCAAGCCGTGAAAAAACATAGAGGAGCCTTAAATGCATATTACTAAGTGAAAGAAGCCAATCAGAAAAGCTATGGTCTGTGTGATTCCAACTATATGCCATTCTGGAAAAGGCAAAACTACAGAGACAGTAAAAAGATCCCTGGTTGCCAGGGTTTATAGGGGAGGAAGGCGTAAATTGGCAGAGCACAGAGAATTTTTAGGGCAGTGAAACTGTCATGTATATTACAATAGTGATTTTGGTTGTTACACATTTGTCCAAACCCATAGGCTGTACAACACCAACCATGAACCCCATGTAACCTGCGGGCTTTGAGTGATACTGACGTGTCCGTGCACGTTCATAGATTATAATTCATGTACCACTCTGGTGCGAATGTTGATAGGGGAGGAGGCCGTGTGTTGGCACAGGTCAGCAGGTAGGCGGGAACTCTCTGTACTTCCTGCTTAATTTTGTTGTGAACCTAAAACCGCTCTAAAAATGTAAGTCCATTAAAAATACATATACAGGGCACCTGGGTGGCTCAGTGGGTTAAGCCTCTGCCTTCAGCTCAGGTCATGATCTCGAGGTCCTGGGATCAAGTCCCGCATCAGGCTCTCTGCTTGGCAGGGAGCCTGCTTCCTCCTCTCTCTCTCTGCCTGCCTGCTTGTGATTTCTCTCTGTCAAATAAATAAATAAAATCTTAAAAAAATATATACATACATATATATATATATATATATATATATATATATATATACAGACAGACAAGACCTTTGGAACGCACAAAAGTTGCCCAACAGTGCCCCCTAGCACCCACAAACTATAAACTTGCTTAGAATAGGGCTTGGAGGTTAAGTATCAGAGAGCAAAATACTGGGGTAAGTTTTGCTCCTGTGAACCACACTTATCCATAACTTGTGTCTATGGGAGTTAGAAGGACAGGTAAGGGAGGGAAGGAAAGGTAGGTTGAGGCTGCCATTTGGCAAGCCCTGGCCCTGGGGTGGTAGCCAGGTACCCAGGTTTCCAGGCAGGCCAGAACCTAGAGCTCGCAAAGGTCTGCCAAAGTCCTGGGCTTTGTTTACTGTTGGAGGCATCCCACAGTCTGTGGCAAGCGTGTTAGCAGTCGGGTATGCCTCTGAATGACCAAGGAAGTTCCAGCAAGGTCCAAGACCAGCCTGAGAGTGTAAGGAGGGCTTCCTCAAGCAGATGACGTCAAAGGGGGGGGGTCTTGAAGAAAAAGCAGGAGTTGGCTGAGTTAATAAGGAGGAGCGGGTGTCCCAAGACTGGAGGGGAAGAGCCAGGAGCTGTGACAACCACAGTAGTCCTGGGCCTCAAGTAGAAACCCAGGTCTTTGTGCAGCTGGGTCTAGAGGAGGGGTCAGTGCCCACCGCAGGGACAGGTGGGCAGTGTGGGCAGCAGGCAGAGAGGTGGACAGGCAGAGAACAATTGCTTATGTAGCATGGGCACTCAGAGTCAGTGGCCACCGCGCACTAGGCCATTGGGTCACAACTTCACCAGGCCTCAGTGATTTACGCTTCACAAGGTGACACAGTCCCAGGGAGCCTCTGGAAAACCACTTGGAGAGAGAGCTCTGTTGTCAGGATTTCTCATTTTCTCATCACTTTTCCATTTTCATGATGGAGTGCCCCCCTGAGGCCAAGGGAAAGGGAAAATGCTTTTTATATTATATGAGGGGCCATGTGGAAAAGACATATTTCCCACGACATTCAGTTCAGAATGAAGACGCACATTTGTAAAGCATATGTGAAAAATGTCATGCATGAAGGGTATGAAATATTTGTTGTTGTGGCTGGGCTAGTTTGGTGAAATATCATAGGACAGGGAGAACAATTTTAAGAGTGAGAAACCCCTGGGGAGAACGTGAGCTGCTGGTCTTAAGGACACCTTCGCAAAGCAAGGTACCAGACGGTGTTGGGGAAAGAGGAGGGTGGGGCTAGGCTGTGTGTTCGTGTTGGCTTGTACCTGCATAAAGGGCATCTGGAAGGAAGCACAGGACCCTGGTGAGAGAGACTTTTGAACTCCGCTTCTTTTTTTCTTTTCAGAAATGGAGGACTATGTGAATCCATTTCTTTTTCATAGCATTCCCTAAAAACAAGACAAAATAAAGCCTTTTACTCTGTGAGCCTGCATCTCAGAAACAGAACTAGAACATTCAGAGAAATATTGCACATTTTGCCTGGGGAAAAAAATTTCTGACACACAACTTCCTCCCTCTAGCCACGAACCCAAGCAAGTCCTCTGGGTTTGGAACCATCCAGACTTTACAGCTGGACACTGCAGCCCGTTTCTCCGATGGTCCCGGGGGCAGTGACTGCATGTGTTTTATGAGGGGCTGTAGTTGTACCCTAATAAATAAGACATTCAACAGGACAGCAGAGACAGGAAAACAAGTTGAGTGATGAAGGCCAACATGCGGCATCAACCAGCCCTTGGGGCTTTGACGGGGTCCGGGGAAGAGCCAGGAGGAGCGGTGAGCAATGATGACAGCAGAACCCCGGGAGTGAATGCAGACGGCTGAGGAGGTAGCAGCCTGCCTCCTTCTCCTGTGGTTCTCCTGACATCTGGCTCTCTGAAACTTCTGAGCAAGCCTTTGCTTGTGCGTGCCTCCCTCTTGGGAAACCTGCTCCTCCTTATTAACTCGGTCAATTCTTGCTGTTTCTTCAAGACCCACCCTTGGCGTCATCTGCTTGAGGAAGCCCTCCTTACACCCCCAGGATGGTTCTTGGACCTTGTTGGAACTCCCTTGGTCTCATGCTTCTGGGTCCACCTGGCTGGTCCTTGTCTGAGAGCCCATCTCCTGCACTAGCCTGGATCTCCACGGTGAGGGGTTGTTTCCTGTGCTTGGCTAGTGCAGAGCCCACCGGGGGCTGGGCGCAGAGGAGGCCAGTTGTCCCTGGGCTCAGCCTCTTCCTTTGGAAGAGGTCCAGGGGTCCCACTTGGAAACACAAACAAGCTGAAACGTGGCTCTGGAGCCATGCTAGGGTCAGGTACTGAAGTGGGCAAGTGGGCTAAGCTTCTGTGCTGCTGTGTGTGTGGAGACAGCTATCAGTTCCTATGGCTTCAGAGTGCATGACCACAGAAGGTGGTCCAGGAGCTCCATAGTCTAGGGATCCTACTGCCAAGACCCCCACTCCCTGGAAGTTTCCAGGGTCCCATTTTTTTGGGTCCCAGACTGAAATGCAGGTCATGTGGGATCTGTCACCTACTCCAGAGTGGGTTTTCTGAATGTCACTGGTTTTGAAATTTCAATAGGTATTAAACTGGTAAAGGAGAATTAAAAACAGACAATTTAATTTTGCAAAACAAATCCACAGAAATTGCAGGAGGGCCTTTCCTTTGGGCAAAATCCAGCCAGATTGCCCTAGCCATGGTGATGGCAGCTTCCAGAAGTAGCTTCTGAGGCTCACAGCCGCAGAGCTAGCCCAGTCGATTTTTCTTGGCACCGGAAGCCTCCGTGACATAGCATTCTTCCCAGGAAATGTGGGTCCTCCTCCAGCTCATGATGACCATTCTAAATGCAGGAGGTGACTTGAGGTGTAAGGGCTGGTGGCAGTGAACGGACACCCAGTGTGGGCAGCACAAGACCCTTCCAAGTCCCACTTCCGGTAGCACCCTCCACAGAGGGGATTCATTTTCCTTGTAGCTGTGAGCCGACAGTTTAAAAAATCTAGGAAGAGTTTTAAAGACCAAATGCAAAAGTTTTGAAATGCTGTGACCTTCTCGGTTTTATACGTCTACTGTACTGAGGGCTCAGAATTTGGCTCCCAGGCTCTGATTCTGGGGCCCAAACCCATGAAAACGGGTCCACAGTGTAGGCAGTCTGGCTACAGCTTTGTTTAGAAGCCCATTAACAGACACAGAGCACTCGCACTAACCCTTGCCCTTAAAATCTGTGATGCCAGCAACATCAGGAAAGAGCCGAGAGTGAGGGCCTAGGATCCAGTTCACGGGCAGGAGGGCAGGAAATGATGAAGTCGGGCGCCTGGCAACTCACAGCCTGGATGAGTCATCGATCTTCCCACTAACACCTCCATGAGATTCATATTGTTAGAAACAAACCCGTACTGCTGGCAGGGTGCTGTGGTATTTCCGACAAAGAGTACTTCTGTACAACAACTTAAAGATGGAAACATGATATTAACAAAAACTACAAGGTGAATCTGAGTGCCTTCTGTTTTGTGTTGTTATCAAGATATATAAAATATTTTATTCAACCTGATATGGTCACATTATGGTATATTGTCACCATTAATCAAAAATCTTATCTTTAAAAAACTCTTTGTAGGAAAACTGTGTATCCACATGAATGTGGATCCTGACCTTAGATGGTAGAGGAAAATAATCTCAAAATGGATTAAAGATCTAAAATGTAAGAACTAAAACTCAACAACTCTTACAGGAAAAGCATTCTGATACTGGATTTTGCAATGATGACTTAGGACACTAAAAACACAGACAAAGAGTAAAAACAGGTACATTGGGTTACACCAAAATTTAAAACTGTACATCAAAGGATCGATCAACAGGGAGAAATGGCAACCTATGGAATGGGAGACAGTATTTGTAAATCCTATATCTGATAAGGATCTAATATCCAGAATATATAAAGAGTGCCTACAGCTTAACAATAGGAAAACAACTCAATTTAAAAATGGGCAAAAGACTTAAGTACCCATTTCTTTAAAGAAGATATACAAATGGTCAACAGCATAGGAAAAGATATTCAATATCACTCATCATCAGGGAAATGCACATCAATACCACAATGAGTATCACTTCACATTCATTAGGATGGCTGTTAAAAACAGAAACAAAAACAGGGCACCTGGGTGGGGTTGGTTAGGCAACTGCCTTTGGCTCAGGTCATGATCCTGGAGTCCAGGGATCAAGTCCCACATGGGGCTCTCTGCTCAGCAGGAGTCTGCGTCTCTCTCTGACCCTCCCCCTTCTCATGCTCTCTCTTTCTCTCAAATAAATAAATAAAAACTTTAAAAAGTTTTTAAAAACCCAGAAAAATAACAAATGTTGGCAACAATATGGAGAAATCAGACACTTGTGTGTTGTTGGTGGGGGAGGGGGGTGAGTGTGGAATGTAAAATGGTACAGCCACTCACTATGGCCACAATGGTGGTTGCTCAAAATATTAAACAGAAAATGACCATGTGACCCAGCAATTCCACTTCTGAGCATATATGCAAAGGAACTGAAAGTGAGGAATCAGACAGATATTTCTATAGCATATTCATGGTAGCATTATTCTCAATAGCCAGAAGGTAGATGGAGAAACCCAAGGGTCCACTGACGGATAAACAAAATGGGGTACATACAATGAAGTAATACAGTGGAGCACTGTCCAGCCTTAAAAAGGAATGAAATTCAGACACATACTGTAACGTGGATGAAACTTCGGGAGATTATGTTAAGGGAAATAAACCAGTGACTAAAGGACAAATACTGTTTGATTCCACGTATGAGGTATCTAGAGTAGTCACAGAAACAAGAAGAGAGATGGTTGCTAGGGGCTGGAAGGAGGGAGGAAATGGGGAGTTTTTTAATTGGTTTAGAGTTTCAGTTCTGCAAGATGAAAAGGTTCTGAGATGAGTTGCACAACAATGTGAATATACTTAACACGGTGAACCGTATGTTTAAGATGGCTAAAATGGTAAATTTTATATATTGGACATCTTACCACAGTTTAAAGACAGATAACTATTTGCAGAGGGAGAGCTGGTTTTTTTCCTCCCTCCTGTTGCTATCAGATCTGCCCAGAGAATTTCTAGGCACCAGGAACCACCTAAATTCCCACACAGAGGTTTTTTTCATGGTATGTTAAAAGTCTGCCTTTGAAGACACGCTAATTTCAAAATACACTTTATTCCTAAACTGTAGTTAGAAGTATTTTATTTATGCTAGGCTTTTACCTCACTTAATTAAAAACAAAGAGCTCATGTTTGATGTGTGTTACGCTGTGTTTGAGGCCATCTTTCCTAGCCAGATGTATCCTCTAAATAAAGCAAGCTGTGTTTCTTCCATCCGGGTTCTTGACTGAAATAGAAAGCAGCCCCAGGCAAATCCCTCTGACCAGGCGAAAGCTGCCCCCCTCTTAAAGTGTTAAGTGAAGATGATGGCTATAGGGCATGAATGATAATCCCCTTTCTCCAGATGAGGACAATGAGGATGCCAGAAGGGAAAGGAAAGGTGACTTGCCCCCAAATCTGTCCACAGCAAAGGCATGGCTGGCTCAGGGTAAAGGCTCCCTCCCTGCCCTTCGGGTATCTGCCACTCTGGGTGCTGTGGGGGATGGTAGAGGGAATGCACGCTGGCCAAGACCTGGCCATCCCCTCCTTCACCAAGCCCCTGCTCCCCAGGCAACCTAAGGGATGGCCCTTTGGCTCAGTGGGGGAAAAGGAGGTCAAAAGCATCAAGTAACTTCTGGGCTTACTGGTACCAGCTCCATGCGGCCTGACCACCTCACCAGATGGTAAGAGCCAGGAAGGCCTCAGAACTCCAGGCGCCTATCCCCATCCCTGCTTCAGGCATTGATCGGGGCTCCAGGACTTACCCCTTAAGTAAATCCTTATTATCGGATTTAGCAATAAGTAAAATTGACATATATTAAGCATTGAGCACAATCATGAAATTAGGCTTAGCAGTGACTCCCGGAAGAGGGGAGGGAGCGTGGGCCTGAAGCAGCTCCTGAGAGCCGCCTTCTCACCGTTTCTGGCTCCTTCTCGAAGTGGGGGCTACCACAGTCATGCTGACCAGCCCACCCTCCATCTGGAGGCCCAGCCAGCACTCTGGGAGGGAACAAGTCATTAGGGACCCCCTGATTGCCATTTGCTTCCCCCAGGGCTCGGCTGAGCTGGACAAAGGTTGAGAGATCACCCTGAGGGGACTCAGTTAATGGTAACTTTTCAGACCTATGGTTACCTTGCAGTTATCATTCTTATTCGCCAAGAGCATGGGCCTGGGTGAGACAGAGTCATTTCCAGAAACTGGGTACTGCCCACCTCCTCCACCAGACATCGTCCCACATCCCACCCTGCAGTGTCAGCCCAAGTGTCCCCTCCTCCGGGAAGCCCTCCCTGGTGTCCCCCACCCCACCATAGGTTAGACTCTCCTCCTGGGGTTCACGGTTCTGTGCGCTCCCCCCACCCCCCACAGCATCTGTGTCTATGAGTTACAGGTGCTCTTTTTCTTACCCGAGAGCTCAGTGGGGACAGGGAGCAATCAGTCACGATCAAAGCAACAATCGTACTGTGTATACAGTATGTACAGAGTCACAACCACAACAAAGAGTAACTCCATCCATATTCCTCTTACCACGCATGCGTGAGGCCCTGGCCTAGGCTGCGTACTGCGCATGTATTTCCTCTCTGGGGGTCCAGAGAGCCCCAGGGTTACGCCGTTTTCCAGAGAAGGCTTCTTGTCCTGGCGGTGCTGGGCACCCCGCCTGGGTTCCTGGGCAGGCCACTTACCCCTTCGGAGCCTGTCCATCCTGGCCACCATGCTTGGAAACGCTGCTCCGTAGGGCCTCCCGCTCCGGCTTCCTGCTTTCTCCCCACGCTCCATGGCTTGGTGCTCTCTGGTGACATTTGCGGTGGAGTCACCTGGGGCCATTTCAGGCCATTTGGAGTCAGAGAAGCAAGGACTCTGTCCCCGTGCCACCCCCAAGTGCTGGGTCTCCCTCATGTTCTCCTCCCCAGCTCCCCCTGGGTCCCAGGCCTGAAGCTTCCATCCTTTCATCACGCTGCCCTTCCGGTGAGCGCATGCCACTAGGTTTACGGGTGCTTCCACCTGGTGGTCACAGGGCGCCGGCACATAGCGGGGTGGCTGCCGCAGGCTTGGCAGGCTGCAAGCGGCCCCTCTCTCCACCCAGCGCACGTTTGCAGGACGCAGGACAGCTGGGTTCCAGAGAATGCCACCTAGAAGGCATGGCAGCTTCGTGATTAGACCCAAGCGCGCGGCAGAATGGGTTCGAGTCCTAGTTCTGCCGCTTCTCACATAGGGGACCTTGGGCCAGCCGACTGATCGCTGAGAGCTTCAGCTTCTTCATGGGTCAAATAGGTAACCTTGTCCTTCTGTGTTGGGGCCATGTGCCCCAGCCATCACCTGGAGATTCTTCCCAGGGCACCCCCTTAACTTCATTATCATTTAAAATGGAATTTCTGTTAAATTCATGCAATTGAGGTATTCAACTCCAAATTATGCTCATTTTAAGCAAAACCTGGGGCCTTTGGAGAATTTGGGGTGTGCGCAAGCTGCCAGGCTGCTCCGACAGCCCCTCTCGCCAGCTGCGTCTTTAGCTCTTCTGCTGTTAAGGGTTCGACCATGAGCAGCACTCATGCACCGGCTTCTTAAGGCCAGTTCTCAGCACGTGGCATGTATCTCATTTAGCCAGAACACAACAACAAATTACCGTGATTTCACAGAGCAGAGATCTGATTCAGAGAGGCTGAGTAACTTGTTTGAGGTCATGTGCTTGCTAGAAGAAGGAACCAAGCCTCCCTCACACCAGAGTCTGACACCAGAATCCTTGCCTCCCCACCATTGTAGAAAGCTCTAGAAGCTGTTGTTCCACCTGAGTTCCCCTAAGCAGCACATGACAGGGACATTAACTCACTGATGTATACTCCTCAGGGTCCCAACATCAACCAGAGAAGGGCCTCCTGGCCCAGGGTCCAAGAAGGTGAAACCAGACCCTCGACTCCCTCTCCCCTCAGGGGACTGCCAGCCAGTGACCCACCGGACTTGAGCAGGACTTCTGGCTCACCTTTGGAAGGTGCAGCCCAGGCAGGACTTCCTTGTACCATATGAATTCCCTGGCTGTTTCAGTTCTCCCTTCCTGGAACTGCTCTGAATTTACTGAGGGCACAGGGGTCATGAACACATCTTTTCTAACCACCTCCTCTCCTACTCCAGGGCTGGGAACAGGCACCTAGCCTTCCTCTCACTGAACCATGGATGCAGGGTATAGTGGGGACACAGTGTCCCATCCCTACCGGAGGAAAACTAAGGTCCAGAGAGGGGATAGGACTCACCCAAGGTCACACACCAAGGGGCACCAAAGCCCTTGCCTGGCTCCTACCTATTGCTCACTGCCTTGGGCTCCTCAGGGCAATGCTGACATCCTGTGTGAACCCTGATGGGGACAGGCCTCCCACACACACACCTGGCCCAGTTCTATGTGTGCTAGAGCTTAGAGACACAGTGGAGAAGATGGACTATGGGGAGGCAGCTGGTAGCTGATGCTTGGTTCCCTACAGGAGCAGATATACTTCCCAACTCTGGGGAGCTGGTTTCCTGGGGGAACCCCAGTGGTGGTCTCACACTGGCTGGGGTACACAGGGATGGATGACTGTTTTCCAGATCTTCCTATTGTTCTTTTTAGTTACTAAGCAACTAACTAGAGTCTACATGCTCAGAAGAGAGAAAGCAGGCTAGACCCTGAATAGTGCCCAAAGGGGCTTAGTCCACAGGGTGGGGCCTGCTGAGATATCTGGGGCTACAAGGGTCACCCATGAGAAGTGGGTAAGCAGGGACTCTGAGACAGTGGGGCAGATCAGGGGTTACTGTGCATGGCATCCCCCACCTGCACACCCTCCAAGAGTCTCCGGGATAGCTTGGGTTTGACAGGCAAAGGAGGAAGGATTATAAACTGCTTCATTCTGGGGCCTTGGGGCAGGCCCCTCCTTAGGGCCTCAAGTGTCCCCTGCATAAGATGAGCGTATGTCTCTTGCCAGCTTGCTGGACACAGTGAAGCCAGTATGAATACACAGGTGGGCTGTGAAGACTTGGGCCAAGTGAAAGTTTAGCACCATGGGTCACTCCCAGAATGGCCAGAGCCCACAGTGCTGGGCCAGCACCCATCGCAGTCTCTTCTAGGCTGCCCTGGAAGGCCAGCAGAGCCCAGGAGGGGTGGGCATAAAAGACGGCCTTTCTGCTATCTTACAAGAGAGGCTGCCCGCCATAATCAGCCATTAGCCCCCGTCCTCTGGGTCCCTGCCCTTCCATGACACTGTGGATGGTTCTGTTGCCCACAGCTCCCTTGGTCACTCCCAGTCCAGCTATAATGCTCTCCTCAGTATGGGGGTTCCCCTCATTGACCCTCTATTCTAAAAGCTTCTCCTTTCTAAAAGGCCTGGGATGCTTCCCTCACCCCCACCCACACGCAATTGGCAGCAGAAAAGAGGAACTCTACCAGTTACCAGCAGTGGACTCAGCTCTCCAGGTCCCCGGGGATGGGCCACAGACACAGGCAGTGCGGAAACCCAGTGGGGAACCCCACTTCTCAGGGGCCTCTGCTGGCAAGGATCCCAGGCTAGGGTTTCTCAACCTCTCAGCACTGGGATTGCACTTCTGCAATGGGAAATTACGCTCCCATTTTCTTTCCTAAAGGGAAAAGGGAAGAAAGCAGTGACATGGAGCGATGACGTGATGCATCAGAGCCCAGCAGCAGAGCTGTAACCGCCAGCCCCAGACCCAACCTGGCTCAGCCCACATGCTCCTGAGAGCTCACAGCTGCAATGTCAGACTTAGAGGGACTCCTGGCAGTAAGGTAGGTGAAGTTCAAGGAGTCTGGTGCGACCGGAAGCAGGGGCCCTCCTGGCTCCTTGCCAGGTGCTTCTCAGAGTGTCTCATCCTACTGTCTCATTCCAGGGATGGCACTGGTAGGGTGGCTTTCTGCTTCCCTAGAAAAACTGGGGGGGTCCTAGAGACATGAGAGGACCTTGTCAGGGGCTCTGTCCTGGCGGAGGATTTCTGTCAGCTCTGGAGCACTCAGTGGAGCAGCGAGTCACGTCTTGCGAGCAGTGGTGAATTTTAATTTCTGGGGGATTCTCTCAGGATTCCTGTGCCATGGGATCAGGTCCTGGAAGGGAACTCTGAGTTTCTGGCCAGGCCTGACGACTTGGCCTGACACCCATTTCGGCTGTCCTGGGCCCAGCTTACCTTCCAAAGATCAGGAGGAGGTTTCCTGCAGGCGGGGTCCTGGGATGTGGATGGAGACACGTGTATGTCTGTGCTTTAGGGAAGAGGAAGGGTCCTGAGGAGCCTGACCCTCACTATCAAAGTGCAAGGTCCTCACCATTTGCCTGCTTCACCCAGAAGGTAGAAGGGTCCAAGGATCTGGGATTCAGACTACCTGTGACAGGTTTCTAGTCCCACAGCCCTTGAGAACAAGGCTTTCATTTGCAGTATACCAAAACATGATTTCACAGGATTTTCGTGTGTGTGTGTGTGTGTGTGTGCGCGTGTGTGCACCTCCACATTTAGCCATTTAGCAAATGTGCCCCCAGACAGATGTTGTGGTTGGGCCCAGTGAGCACAGGGCAATGGGACACAGGCCAGCAGCTCAGACCACAGTCTGCCCCCGGGGGGCCTCAGGGGCCGCAGGAGGAGCAGAGCTCAGGGAAGACAAGACAAGGACCCACATGACTCTGGTGTGGAATGAGAAGATGGGCTGAATGGAGGTCTCTGGAGGGGGTCGCAGGGCAGAAAGAGGAAAAGAGCTTCATAGAAGAGGCCACCTTTGAACTAGGACTTTAAAGATGAGTGGTATTGGGGTAGAGTTTGGGACGGAAGATGACTCTGTAGCAGAGAAAATACTGTAGGCCGAAGCCTGGAGCCGGGAAAGTGTAGGATTAGTTACTCAAACCCACTCATCCCTCTGTTCCCAGTGCGGGCGGTGGCAGGCTCTGTGCCATATGGCACACCAGTGCTGTGCTAGAGAGTTTAGATTCCTCAAATCCATGCGGGAGCAAAGCCGACTGTTGGAAGTAGCTTTCTTGAATATGTGCCAGCAAGATTCTAAAGGACAGATTACCAGAGGTGGAGTGCCTGGGACAAAGGAGGTGCACGCTTCTCACTGTGGCAGAGAGAAGTGCTCTCGGCCTCTGTTACTGTGTTACTCAGCTTCTGCAGAGTCCCTGTCAGTTCTTGAGTGAGATCTCTCCATGCTCTCCACCTTCTTCCTCAGGATCTGCCTTCTGCCCATATAATAAGACATTCATGCCCAAAATACGCTTGGCATGGTGCCAGGTCCATGGAAGCCCTTGAAACATGTTAGCTGTTTTTGTATTTTTCTCTGGGTCTCCAGGCAACCTTTCTGGTCCCCCAGGAGCCAGCTGGGCTTCCCGATTCTGTGTCTGTCCACGATTCATGCTGCTAGAAGCATCTGTCTCCTCCATCAGCTGGGTGTTCTGGAGATCAACAGTTTCTCCTGTTGCCTGTACTCATTCCCAGCAGCTGGTCAGTGCCTGGCTCAGGCAGGGGCTCAGCAAGGGTGTTTTGGGGGACTGTTGGATACAAGGAAGGTGTGTCCTGTCTGTCTGTCCTTCTCTTCCATGAAACAGAGCCAGATTGTCTCCAAATGACAGTAGGCCACCAAAACCACACCATGCAAGCTGAAATGCCTTATACCTCACAAAGATAAGGATAGGCATCCTTATATTACAGAAAAGAAAGGTAAAGCTCAGAGTGGATGAGTGGTTGAGTCCTATTCCCAGAGCGTGCTAGAGGTGAAGCTGAGGCTAGGCCCAGCAGGGTTGACATCCCACACCAACTCTAGTCTTGGCACCATCCTAGTTTGGACGGAATCATCATATCCACACTCAGGGCTCTGCTGTGTTTGGCTGGAGCTGGTTCAGGGTCCCTGAGGTGGGCGAGCAAGTCTAGGCTCCAACCACATGTTTCTGTGTTCCCTCCTTCCCAGCCTCCCGTCCACGGAGAGAGCCCTCACGGTCCTGCATGTGAGCCTGTACCATCCTGAGCAGGACCCGGCCACCTTTGCCAAGGTCCCACCACAGCTGCAGCATGGTACCAGCCCGATGCTGGTGGGGCGGGGCCCGGACGCCCACCTCCAGCTGCAGCTGCCCCGCCTCTCCCGCCGACACCTGTCCCTGGAGCCCTACCGGGAGAAGGGCAGCGCTCTGCTGACCTTCTGCCTGAAGGCCCTGAGCCGCAGGGGCTGTGTGTGGGTCAACGGGTTGACTTTGAGGTTCCTGGAGCAGCTTCCTCTGAGCCCAGTCAACAGGGTCACCTTCTCTGGCATCCAGATGGTGGTCCGCATAGAAGGAGGCACCTCGCTGGAGGGCTTTGTCTGCTGCTTCCATCTCAGCCCCTCACCCCTGATTCACAGGCCGCAGGCTGAGGAGACTGATGAATGGGAGAGCACCTCCCAGGGGCAGCCTCCCCCAGGTTCCGGGCCATGGGCTCCAGGTCACCACGGGCTTCTCCATGGCCCTTCCCTGCCTAGCCCTGGAGGAGGAGCAGAAACACAGCTCCAGAAGGAGATCTCAGATAGCGTGCTGTGTTAGCTCCATTGGCTGCCCAGAGCAAGCCTTGCCTGTATGAGGACTTGAACTCTTGGAACGACACCATGCAGAGGTTGACCAGCAAGACCTGCCTGGTAACAATGAACTGATTCTGCAAACATGCACAGCCTGGGGCGGGGGTGGGGTGCTGCAGCACACCCTCCGTGGTTACAGCTCTGCAAGGTAATGGGAGCTTCCTATACTTTTAGAGGCCCTGAGGGGTTCGGAGAGTCTCTCTCAAGCCTTTCCCCCACCTTTCCCTCCTCTTGTCTGCCTAGGAGTTATTTTATGTTGCTAATTTCGTGTGTTGCTTAAGAGCTGAAGTTTGAGGTTGCGCCAGGAATGCGTGGACACATGTAACAATTACGTTTGTGGTAGCTCGGGGTTACCTTGGGCTTTTGAATACCCACAGGCACTCGGGGCTTAGGGAAGCCTGTGTTTAATAAACTGCGAGTATTTCATTAAGCTGGCATACCCAATAAGATCCCCTGACCCCCAGATGGGCTGCATGCTGTCCACATTGTCACGCAGAGGCCGGGGCGGGAAGTAGAGAAGAGGTGTAAGAGGAAATTAGAAAGGTGGGGGCTCACATTTCTGGAAAGGATGTGGGCAGAGCTCAGGGTTTCCTTCAGGGTGGGGAGCTGGGGGCTGAGCCTGTAAGGAAATTCAATGTCCCGGTCATCCTCAGGCTCCCTCCCTCTGTCATTTCTGGATCAAAGCCTTGGCTGATCAGAGGGCAAGGTCTTCAGGGAAAGGTAGCTTCCCAGAGCAATGGGCTCTTTCAGAGGGTGGGGAGGGAGGTTGTGGTAGAATTCAGCCCTTGTTTGGCTCAAAATGGCCATTAGGGGTGGGATTGTCTTTCAAAAACAGGGGACGAGTAGTGAGCCAGGCGGGCTAAGGGTGGGACAGCTTTCTCAGTGAACAGGGGAGCTGAGCATAGGCACTCATTCTTCATGTCATTCCAGTGGCAGTGCGGGATTGGAAGCGTCATTTAAGAACAGCATTCACCTGTGTAAGGAAGTGAGGGACCTACAAACCTGGGGGGTCATCATCATCCTAGATCCTGCTCTAGGGTATCTGAGACACTGAGGCCATGGGGCTGCCTACAGGCTGGCTCACATCCTCTGGCCTCTCACCACCTCCAACAAGTATTTCAACACTCTCTACTTCCCACCGATGAAGAAAAACCTGTTTGCACCCAAGGCAGCCTACAGGGACATTCAGCTGCCCTGCCCATTTCTCCCTGAGCATCGACTCCCAGGGGAAGATAGCAGTGGGCAGGACCCAGGCCTGCTCTGGCTGGGGAAGCTTCCCTTTTAATAGGGAATAAGGCAAGGACCCTGAGATTACAGACACAAGGCACAGGAGGGCAAGGGCTACGAGGAGAGGGGGCTGTCCAATACAACGAATGGCCCCTCAGGTCCCCCAAGCAGTCCTTCTCTCAGTCGTTCAACAAACTTTCACCAGATGCTATGCAAAGCCCTAGGAATCCACAGTGAACTTGTCAGGCAAAAGCCTTGCCCTCAGAGAGTTTATGTGGGCTCATGAAAGACACCTGTGGAGGAGGTAATCACTTCATTACTTGATCACCGCTATTACTGTGCTGTAAATGCTGTGTTTTCTCTGTCTTCAAGCTGGGGTTAACATTCACGGTACCATTAAGTGGCCATGTCTGATGAGTGCTTACTGTGTGCTCAGCGCTCTGCCAGGTGCCACGTGACTTGCTTGGCTGAATCCTCAAAACACCCAGACAGATCATGGTATTAACACATTGTGTTGATGAAGAAATCAAGACTTAGAAAGGGCATCATGTGTGGCATATATGTACAATGGAATAGTATGCATCCACCAAAAGATGAAATCTTGCCATTTGCAACAATGTGGATGGAACTAGAGTGTACTATGCTAAGCGAAATAAGACAATCAGAGAAAGACAATTATCATATGATCTTTCTGATATGAGGAATTTGAGAGGCAGGGCGGGAGAGTCATGGGAGGCAGGGAGGGAAAAAGTGAAACAAGATGGGATCAGGAGGGAGACAAACCATAAGATACTCTGAATCTCAGGAAACAAACTGAGGGTTGCTGGGGGGGGTGGAGGGAGAGGGAGAGGGGGGTGGGGTTATGGACATTGGGGAGGGTATGTGCTGTGTTGAGTGCTGTGAAATGTGTAAGCCTGATGATTCACAGACCTGTACCTTGGGGCAAATAATACATTATATGTTAATTAAAAAAAAAAAAAAAGAAAGGGCATCTTGCCCAATATCACATCACTCACTAGCTGTGTGATCTTGGGCAAATGACTTAGTCTTCTCTTGACTCCATTTCTCCCTCTGGAAAGTGGGTAAGATAATAGTACCCATCCACCAAGGATGTTATGACAGTTTTAGGAGGGGGCAGGTGTAAAGCTCATAGGGAACGACTTGTCATACAGTAGGCACTCAGTACAGGTTAGATATCTACTGTTGTGAGACCAGAGAGATGGTACATAATAGGTCCATATCCAGGGGCTCACCTGGGATGCATATATGGAGCTAGAGAAGGCTGGAAGCCTGACAGACTGGCTGCAGAGCCCAAGAGCTCTTCTTCTTCTTCTTCTTCTTTTTTTTTTTTTAAAGATTTTATTTATTTATTTGACAGGCAGAGATCACAAGTAGGCAGAGAGGCAGACAGAGAGAGAGAGAGGAAGGAAGCAGGCTCCCTGCTGAGCAGAGAGCCTGACGCGGGGCTCGATCCCAGGACCCTGGGACCACGACCTGAGCCGAAGGCAGAGGCTTTAACCCACTGAGCCACCCAGGCACCCCCCCAAGAGCTCTTCTGCACTCTGTGATCACCTGATAAAGGATTTTGTCTTTGCCAGAGACCTGGTGGGCAGTCAGGAGCAGGCTTTAACTTGTTGCTTGCACCAGAAGGCCCAGTATTCAGAGTCAGTAGGATGGGAGACACCCTGCGAGCGCTGGCAATCAGAAGCCCACTGTTGTGGAACAGCCGTTATATTTCACACACAGATTCTAAATGCAGCGATGATCTCTCCAGAGACCAGAATGTTCCCCCAACTATGCTAGGGAGCAGGAGTGCACCACCTACAGAACTGGGAAGCCACATCCTGGAGACTGCACCTGGTCTTTGAACATGAAACAGAGGAAGCCGTCTGGGGCCATGCACCCTAGAGTCGCAGGGGACAGCTCCCTGCCTCTACCAGGGAACTTCTGCCACTGAGAGGGGTCCTCTCCCTTCCAGGAAGCAGCAAACCCTCCCAGCTGGGGGTCTCTAAGGGGAAATGAGCTGCCTCCTGATGAGTCTGAGATTCCGAGTCAAGCATCTGGGGGTCCCTCCGGGAACACACAATGAATCACAGGGCAGGTTAAAGGACACACGCCAGAGACAGGGCTGGAGGGAGCCAGGACATGTCCAGCTCGTTTCAGACTCTCTTAATTCACAAACTCTCCTTGCAAAACTCCTTGCTTGCCTTGTACCATCAGGGAAGCTCTGCTCCAGGCTAGATCCCATTATTCTTGAATAGAGAATCGTCCCTGAACCCACTCTCATTGTCACACCTGATACCTCTCTCCTTGGCCTGCAAAGACAGCTCGAGCAGACTGGAGGGAAACTGCCAACTACATCCTCTGCATTCTCTCACTCCCACACGCAGGGCACTGCACGTGTGAGGGCAGGCGAGGGGGTGCGTGTGCACACCTGCACTGACATGAGCTGTCTGTGCCCACTGGGGTGGCCCCCGGCCAGGGCTCTGCAAGCGGTGGGTTGCCTGGGTTGGAATTCCTGCTCAACTGCGTACTCATGCTGTGATCTTGGATGAGTGAATTTCCCTGTTCCTCAGTTGCTTCTGGAAACCGTGAAAGGTAATGGCTGGCTGTGGTGATAAAATGAAACCCCGCGTATAAAGCACCTAGGACAGTGCCTGGCACATAGGAAGTGCTCCATCGAGTTTGTTTCATTGTCAAGTTCAAGGGAATGAATTGAACACAGCCAGGCACATCATCTCAGCTTACACACACACACACACACACACACACACACACACCCGCTCCGCAGAGCTACACCAGTTCCCCTCAGGCACCCCCCAGAGCACTAAAATTCTCTGAGACCACGTCTGGAAATGTAGAAATCATCCCCTGTGCCTTTTAAGGCATTTCAACCCTCCCAGTCCTCTGCTTTTCCAAGAATAGGAGTCTTCCAACCTGTCTGCAAGACACTGCATCCCCTCCAGCCCCATTTCGAGGGAGACCGAGAAGACCCAGTAAACGGGCAGGGCTGTGACAGCAGACACATCACTCAGCATGGTCCTGGCTGTGGCCTTGAGCAAGGAAGACCACAGAGGGGCACCCGCAGTCCACACAGAACCTCAGAATGCTGCCGCCATCATTTCTGTGTCTGTCACCCTGTGAGGCTTTGGGCTCTGCACAGATAGGAACCACGGGTTGTCTGTGGCTGGGTTCCTGGTGGCCATCAGGGAGCTGGCCAGAGAATGGATGGACAGACAGATGGCCGAGGAAGCAGTCACCTCAGCTGTGTGAAGGCATGAGCCAGGGAGGCGAGGGCATGGCCAAGGCTTGTAGTGATGGGACAGGAGACAGGCCGGCCGGCTGGGACAGCCAGGCCTCGAAGCCGTGGGCAGACAGTAAGTCTCTGGCTGCTCTTGGCCCCAGTGAGGAGAGCTCAGCTGGGATAGAAGGTAGCTGGTGCTTCTCCCTGGTGCTGGGGCTTCAGCAGCCCAAACCAACCAGGAATCTGGGTTTTCAGAATTCTGTCCAACAACCGCTGTGGAAGGTTGACAGATCTGACAGGTTCCCCAAGTCACTGAGGATAGCTCTCAGGCAGCACTTCCTGTCCCAAGAAGAGGCACAGAGACACCCCCCAGGAGACCCCAGAAGGGGCTCCAAGCCCAAACAGTCACAAGTTGGGCTGGCATGATTGAATCAGGGCCCCTGAGGCTCACCACATCTCCATAGGATCTGGTCTGACACTTCGGCTCCAGACCCATACAATGGAGGCCACCCTCCACAGAACCTCCTCCCCCAAACACACACTAGGAACACGCTGCCTCCCTAAGCCGACACCCTGCCTGCCTGCTCAGACCAGAGCTGTCCCATAAAGAGATACCCTCTGGTCCAGGAAGTTAAGACATCACACTGCCAGGGGCATCCGTGTTTACAAAGGACTGGAGAGGGTGATGTCTGCTCTGAAGGAGTGGGTTTAGTTGTAGAAAGAGGAGCATTAAAGGTTTCACAGGAGGCCAGTAAAGTAAACATTTTCCTTTCCCCTCAAATGGACAGTCACTTCATCAAAGTATAAAGCAGGATGCAGTCGAGGGGCTGGCCCAAGGTCGGTCTGTGCCCGAGTAGAGCTGAGACCGGATTTTAACAGAGCAAAGAACAGACTCTCTAACAGCCCACCGAGCAGCCAGGCTGCTGTCAGCAAAGACTTGTGCAGAAGCAAGTTAGCCCCATGTGGTGTGGACGGTTCATCGCCTCCTCCAGGACTCCCCTACACCCCCACACTGGGCTGTGTGGGTGCGGGGTTTGGGGGATGCCCCGCTTCCCACTGTATCTTCTGTGTGAGCTCAGTTCTTCCCTCTCAGCTTCCAGCCCCTGACAGCTGGTGGTGCTGATGTTGCCGTCAGGTCACCTGGTCCCCAAACCGGACCCTCCAGCTTTCTGTCGCTGTGGCAGCCCTGCCCACCTCCTGGGGTTTGGGTTGCTGGCCGGCACGCCAGGTCCAAGCCCGTTGTAAGCCTTCAGGAGAGCAGCAAACAGACCGAGCTCCTCCGCCTCTAAGAAGAGATGCTAAGTTAATGAACTCTATTCACACTGCAGGGCTGTGATCCCTTTTACCTTGAACATGAACTCACAGGCGGATTAAACTGAACTAAAACCTACCATCTGAGTTACATTCTCAGCTGATTGGAAACATGCATTACCTCCCCATGACCGGGCTGCAAGAAGGGAAGTTATTATTTTTCTTTAGAGTTTGTAAACTCTTTATGGCTGAGGCAGCCTTAATCCTGCTGGGGGAAAAAAATGATCCGGGAATAAATTGCTCTCATTTACCTTTGTTTTCCAATCACACGCTCCAGTGAGAACGAAACATCCTAAGTGAAGGGATGTGGGAAGCCAGGTGATCCCCGACAGAAGAGTTTAATTATTTTCTTCTCTAAGCACGTGAGCTGAAAAGGCTTTTAAGTGCCGTTTGGCACGGGGTTTGCTCCACAAAAATGCGCACTCCTCAGATGATGCCAGCTCTCCCCGAGCTACTATTTTCTGCCTCTTCTTTCCAGGGGCGGGTAGCCTCCACCTCACCACCATGCCCGGCCTCAGACCTTTGGGAACCAGGAAGGAGTCTGAGAAAGGGCAGATTTGAATAAAGATCAAATCACACTCCTGGAAGGACGGAAAGACTCATGGGGTCTGGAGTTCTAAAGGGGGCTTTCTTTCCTCCTCTGTGCTTTCTCTGATCCTCTGGGTTAGCTAACACAGAAATTACACAGAGCAGGTACCGAGCAAAACCATCATGATGCCCAGGCTCGGAGCCAAGCATTCTAACGGCTGGAAGGAACCCCAGCTGAGACATCTGCCTCGCTTGCCTTTAAAGATGCAGAGGAGCGGGTAGGGGTGGGGGATCTTCCCAATAAAGCAGAGTCAGGGGCCTTCCAAGGGAGAGCTCTGTCAGGCAGCCAGCCCTGCGGTTTCCATAATTGCTTCTCTGAGGGATCAGGACGCCATGATATCATTCTTCCATTCATCTGCAGCTTGCTGCACGTGGGCTAAGAAGACGGACACTGTTAGGTCGCCTTGCTTGAGGGAAGGGACGATGGGGGAGGAAGACAGTGCATATCAGGATCCAGTCAAGAAAATAAAAACGACTCTAAGTATTTTTAAAATGTGACTCAGGGTATGGGGTACACAGGTGATGTATCTCAGAAACCAGCCAAGGCAGGAGTTGATCCCACGGCTCACTCCCACTCCTCGGGCTACAGAGGTGACCGAGAGGTGGTATTGCCAGAGCCAGAGTGGGCATTGCACGGCACAGAGCTAGAGCGACTGTGAATTTTCTCTGCAGAAGCTGAGACCTCAGAGGCAGAGGCCACCCGGTGGGAGCTGGAGCCAAAGAGGAGACACACCTGCTGCGAGATAATGTGCCCCTCTCCCAAGGCGAGGGGCTGAGAGAGAAGGTGAGATGTCCTGGCTTCTCCCCTTGCCCACTCCTCGTGGGCAGAAGGCAGCTGATGAGGAAGCCTGGGGAACGCACCCTGCAGGGGGATTCCCCCCAGTACAAAGCAGAGGAGAGAAGGGAAAGAGACGGGTCTGAGGGCCAACAGTCAAGACCAGCACAGTGTGGGGTATAGCTCAGTGGTAGAGCATTTGACTGCAAGACCAGCACAGTGATTATGCCCATGGCAGTGTGCCTCAGCCCCCATCTAGGGTCCTGGGCCACCAGAGAGGGAGAGGAAAGAGGGTTCACTGCCTGGAGGGCTCCTGGAGGCAAAAGGCAAACACAGATCCTCCCACAGGTCACCCCAACCACATAACCTCACATCCAGGTACTGACTCTAAAACTCACGTCATCCCCCAAGCCGCTGATATTCATGTATGAAATGGGAATGCCATCCTCACCCCCTCCCCTCCGTGGAGGCTGAAGCACACATATGTGGATAATGGAACTTAGCATGCACACCTTGGAATGCTCCATCCATGCCCGACATCAATGCTGACGGTCCCCTCTCCCCAAATGTTTCTTCCTCTGAAAAGCCCTCCTGCCTCTTTCCACAAAAGAATCACCTCCCTCCTAGCTCCAAGCCTGTTTGGGGACACTCAGAGGGGTTTTCGGGCAGCGATCCATAGTATCAACCACAAGTGGTGTTTCCTTAGCTGGGAACACGTGTTCTTGCTGTGCACTCGGTCCCACGCCAGGAACCTCCCCACCAACCCAGCCTGGAGCAAGGCACAAGCGTGTGGACGATTCTGGCACATGGTATGCCCTCAGGAAGGGTCTATCGCCTGAATAACAAGAAAGTGAGCTGGGAGAAGGAATTTGGGTGGGGTGAAAGCAGATCTTTAAGGAATGAGGCTTTGAGAAGACCCTCAAATCACAACAAACCAGCCGGCTGAACAGGGCAAAATGCACTTTAAACAATTAATGACTCCAGGCAGGGAAGAGGCCAGAGCAAGTGGTTTGCTCAGTGAATGGATTCACTGTATCTACTGGACGCTGAGCCCAGGAAGCAAGGACAAATCCCCGTAAGGCGAGGCAAGACGCATACCCCTAATTGTTCTGCTCTCTGCCAATAGGTTTTCCCGTTTCTGGATGGGTCCTGTCTCCATGGCTCACTGCAAGTGCCCAGCGTGGCAGCTTCCAGAAATACATGCGTGAGGTGCGGAGCTCCCAGACTTGGACCTCTGCCCCGGGGAGCCCTGGAAACAAGCAGGCTGGATGCTTGATGTCAGAGGTTTCCAGAATTAGCCCTGGGCCTCATTACTGAAGAACACATGGTCCCCTATGGACACTCGTTGGAGGCCAATGAGGGAAGCGAATAATCAGGAAGCTTCATCTTTCACTTCTACGTTCCTCTTCCCCTGGGCCTGTGGTTACCTTGCAGATTTCAAGTTGAAATGTCAGGAAAGCCTCCTGTCCTTTGACTTCTTTCCTGTTCCACCCCCCACCACACATACAGACTCATGCACTTACTTGCCTCTGGTCTCTGTCGAACACCCCGGGTAAAGTGTTGGTTAGAAATCCACAGGGCAATTAGGAGCTGGGAGTTTGCCTCCTCAGTTAAAGAAAGAGAAAATACCTCTACCTGAGATTCTCAGCAGGCTTTACAAAACCAAGGTGAATGTTCTGGCTCAGCTCAGAGGAAACACAGAAGCTGAGGAGAGACCTCATTATAAGAATGGTAGGGGCCATTTTGGGGAGGTCAGAGTGTTCTGAGTGAAGAAATAGCATACATACACCCTAGACACAGTCTTGGGGATGCGGGAACAGCTAAGTCTGATGGAGAAAGCAGAGCGTTGAGGGCTTCCATTGGGCATGGGCCAAAAGATGTGGAGAAACTCACCAAAGGCTCAGCAGCCCTCCCTTTGCCAATCTCTAATGTCAGGCGTGTGCTGGGAAATGGTTAACCCCCAGCTCCCTGGGGATGGGGAGCTTTGATTGCAATGCTTGACAGTTTCTGATTTCCCTGATGGAAACTCTCACACCATGGTCAGTTTCAGGGTATCAGGATGACAGGAACTGGAAAGAGATGCATGGTGAGCACACTGTCTGGTAGCATTTCTGCACCCACGTACAGTAACTGTCAATCCCTCCAGAGCACAGATAATAGCAAGATACAGTAAAATGTTTAGGGAACAGTGAGTTTTTAGTATTTGTTAACTATGTTTTTAATATAATTTATTTGGCTGTAAGTTCATGCAATTTAATTTTTAATAATGACTTGGTTTTTTCAAATTTCTAAATTCAAGGAATTAACATATGGTATATTAGTTTCAGAGGTAGAATTCAGTGATTCATCATATAACACCCAGTGCTCATTCCATCACATGCCCTTCTTAATGCCCATCTCCCAGTTACCACATCCCCCCACCTACCTCCCCTCCAGCAACCGTCAGTTTGTTTCCTATAGTTAAGAGGCTTGTCTCCCTCTCTGATTTCATCTTGTTTTATTTTTCCTTCCCTTCCCCTGTGTTCCTCCATTTCGTTTCTTAAATTCCACCTATGAGTGAAATCTTGTGGTATCTGTCTTTCTCAGATTGACTTATTTCACTTAGCATAATACCCTCTAGGTCCATCCAGTTCATTGCAAATGGTAAGATTTGCTGAGTAGTATTCTGTTGTATTTACCTACCACATCTTCTTTATCCATTCATCTGTTGATGGACATCTAGGTTCTTTCCATAGTTTGGCTATTGTGGACATTGCTGCTAGAAACACTGGGGTGCACGTGCCCCTTCGGGTCACTATGTTTGTATCCTTTGGATAAATACTTAGTAATGCCATTGCTGGGTCATAGGGTAGCTCTACTTCTAACTTTTTGAGGAAACTCCATTCTGTTTTCCAGAGGGGCTGTTTAATAATTAGCTCTTAGAAGACAATTTGAGGCAACTTTTAGCACAATCAGAGAAAGTTGTAGCCCCTGAGAACACTGGGCCCGAGGAGCAAAAAAACAACGTGACAATGTCTTGAATTGATTATGTTGCCTACCAGAAGGGCTGGAGAGGTCAAGGTGAGCCTTCTAAGAAAACGGTATGACATTTTGCCATTTAGAAGTGAATACATTTATATTTATAACGTTAGATACTTAAAATAATCTTAAGAGGATCTTAAAGCATCCCATGTCACAGATGAGGGAAGTAAGATGCACCGAGGGGAAAGGTGCCCAAACCCACGGAGCTGGTAAGTGGGGGATTCTTTCTCCTCCTCTCACCTCCTCCATCCACGCACACCTGGTGAGGGGTAGCCCACAAGCTCTGGCTGATCCCCACTGTCAATGCCCGCCTAGCAGTTGTAACCAGACCCGGTTCACAATGGAAATGCTGTGCCAGGACCATGGAATCCACCCCTTGGCTTCAAAACATGCCAGGGAGTATTAGCTAAGAGGCCATACTCTCTTCTTTCCCAGGATCTCTCACTCTCAGAGCTCAGGGCAGTACAGGTCGCCTGGCATTTTAAGGTCACCTTCTTTCTCGGAAGGAAGGAACAATACTTCTCTGGGCCCCACCTCATCTCCCTGCCCTCTTAGACACTGGATGTTGGAGACACTGGTAAACTGATCAGCGGGGAGCAGGGAGACTTCCAGCTCAATCTCTGAGCTGTAGCCAAACCCCGGGGCCTTCAGGACCCCGAGAGCAAGGCAATATCTGGTTGACCACCCAGGCTGTGTGTGAGCATTACCTGACATCCTTTGGGGGTAGTGGCCAGACAGTGGCCACTCCCTCCGCCCGACAACACAGAGCAACTGGCACTGGATCCCCAGTGAGATCAAGACCTTTGTTTAAGGCTTGGATCCCGGAGCCAAACTCACATGTGGCTGGAAACCAGTCCCTACAAAATCTTCCAGGGCCAAGTGAGCCCCTCTCCCACCTCCCACCTTCTCCCGGTTTGGCTACTACAGTTCTGGCTTCTGGGTAGGAAATGCCCCATTGTCCAGGCCACATCTCTGCAATGCTTTGTCATTTCACATTTTCTAGCATGTAGGTTTGGTATGCTTGGCGCTTTATGGCTTTTTGCTGTGTAATTCTGTTCCTGTCCTACCATTCAATTTGAATTAAATATCAAACAGATGTGAGCCATTTTTCGCTCTTTTTAAAGAAAAAGTTTAATATTAGGGAGCATGCCCTCCTATATGATCAGGAAAGCTGTTCAGAGAAATAAGCCCCTTCAAATTAAAAAAGAATCACATTGGTTAACGTTAAGATGCTTTCGAGTGATACATTTCGAAGTGCTAAGGGAAGGTGTTTCCAGCAAGCTATAAAGCAGCCAAGACAAAAGAGGAGAAGATATACGGCCACAGGCTGATGGGGAAATTGGAGCTCAGAGAGGGGGCAACCCCACCCGGGGAGGAAGCTCTAAACTTGGAGATGAGGTTCACAGATGATGGAGCGGGAGGCCATCTTCCCCAAAGGCCTGGGGGGTGGGGCGCTCTGCTCCCTGCAGCCTGTGTGGTCAGAGTGGGAAGGGAGCCCGAAGAGAGTCAACCTGACTTGGGTACCCATTCTCTGTCCTCACACACTTGGGCCCGTCTGGCACGTCTCCCCCAGCCTGGTCCTTGGAATGATGGTGTAGTTAAACATGCTGACTGGAGTAAACCCTGGCCCCCACTGCAGTCTCTTGGATAGTCTTTGGCCTTTTGTGGGTCTTGGACACCTCTGATAATGCAGAAAAAGCTATGGCTAATTGTTGGACCCAGGAACATGCTCGAACTTGCATATGACCACAGAAGCCCAGGGTCCCCTGATTTAGACTGCCCCGTACCCCCAAGATAGCCATGGCAAGGAACATTTTATCACCAGGACACTCAGCCCACAAGACCACGGTCCCTCTGTCACAGAACATGAACCTACATTCTCCAGTACCCATACACCCTGCACCATGCACAGCCTTTTCACATGCTGGAGGAGCTGGTCAGTCTCCAAAACCCCTCTGGCTTCTTGGCAACATGCATGCCTGGAGCTCAACATTATTGGACCTGCCGCCATTCAGGGCTGTGAGCCAGGGCTTCTCCAGTGCTGGCTCAGGCACTGAGTGTTTCCATGTGGTCCTTTTACTCACTGTACCTATAAGGCAGCTCTCCAACTACAGCCGGCTGATTGCAAATGACATTTCCATGTGGTTGGGGAAAAGGGCCAGAATGCCTCCAATTCCAGCTGGTTGTGGACATCCTGGACCTGGAGATGAGGCTCTGCACACCCAACATTTGGCTCTAGGGATGATGTGCAAATGCCCTGAGACCCTGCTCCACGGGGAGCACAAGGCCCTGCTGATGAGAAACAGAACCAACACTTCCTAGAATTCTGCAGACAAAAGAGAAGGTCGAGTGGAGGGATTTAGAGCAAAGAAAAGCCTAGACTTTGGAATCAGACAGCCAAAGTCTGGATCCGGCTCTACTTCTTACTAGCTCCATGACCTTGGGCAAGAGACCAACCTTTCTCAGCCTCAGTGTCTCCCATACATTAGCAGGAACACTGCCCGTCTTGTGGGGTGTTCGGGAGAATGAAACCGGATGACGCATGCAGGGTGCTGAGCGCAGAGCTTGACTTACAGTGAATGCTCAGGCTTTGGAACTTACCTGCTTTTGCTGTTCCCTCCAAGATCACCAGCCCCCTGTGTGATGGTTCTCCCCGGGGCCCAGGGTGCCGGGAGGTGGGTCACAATCAGGCTTACCCACGAAGTAGCCACAGTGATAACCACAGGAGGAGATGGAGATGCAAAGGGAGGGGGTGTGGGTTACCATTTCATAACTCTAGTCTTGGGGGGAAGGAAGAAGTGGGATAGGGGAGTGGAGGAAAGCAGCAGAAATATCTGCAAGTGGTTTTAAAAGAGGAATCGAAATTCACAGTCATTGCTGCCATCCAACTGTTATTCTGCACCTGGGACAACTCAATGAGAGGGAATGGAGAGCCATTCTGAAAGCCCCAGGGGAGGGGGAGGTGCCCAGAAAGGGGGAGGCCTGGCTCCTGTCCTCGGGGACTCAGGGTCACCTCCAGTTTCTAGAAGTGTGCTGAGCAGGGACTGGCAAGGGCGGAGTTGGTCAGAACAGGTTCCTAGGAGGCAGAGGATGGAGCTACCGCCTTGAGTGATGGGAAGTACACTGAACGAGAGAGATGGCCACCTTCCGTGCCTTGCAGTGCACCAGGCAGGGGTCCCAGGACAAGGCGGCTGGCTCTCAAGGGTCTCAGTTTAGGCTCCCTCTAGCTCTCAACCTACACAGCCTCTTGGGGCAGCCATTCACTTGTGTTTCGTGAAGAACAAGAGATTCCTGTCTCCTTTGCTGCTCAGGTGCCCAGCCGTAGAGCTCCTCACAGCCATGAAAGCGCATTTCTTACCCCCTACAGCTAGGGGCAGCCCTGTGCCAGTCAGAGCCCTGAGGACATCCCTGAGGAACCTCCCCCCTGGGCTCCTCAGGGGGCCCAGGCCCACATGGTGTCCTGACAGAGACTTAGCCCCATTTCCCCCAAGTTGCCCAGGACACCCTACCCAATGCCAGAACCTCCTGAGGGTGCCCGCACTCACTCTGATGACCCCGCACCTGTGTCCCCTGCAGGGGCTGAGCCCTAACCACAGGCTTTTCTCCATTCTTGGAGATCACATACATCTCGTCCTGGACTGGTGACGAAAGGTCTCTTCCTAGTAGGACCTTGATAACTGACACGCATTCGTCTCTCTCTCTCTGTTGTTTCATTTTCATTTGAAATTATGCATGTATATATCGAATGACTTAAATATATTTACATAAGCAACGACTTGCATCGCCTCCGATCTTCCCCAAGGTACACATCTTCTGACTGTTGTACTTACGGAGCATGGGCTTCTTGTCTTCGCTTGCTTCCTGGGCCTTTTACATGGCTTCATGCCTGTCATAGTGATCTTACGGGCTATTTCTTATTGCATCAATGACATACCTCAGTCTACAACCAATTGATGGGCACTTTCATTGGTTACAATTTTTTTGTTATGTCTAAATTACTCTACACTGTCCAAAAAAATAATTTTCCTTTTGAGACATCTGTTGGGGATGTTGCCAGGAGCTGGAAGCTCAGTTGAGAGCCACGTGAAGATTCTCTGTGCGCCCATCGCGGACCATGGGTATCTTATTAACCTGCGCGCCAACACAGCAGAGTTCATTCCTGTGATGCACATCAGAACTCTGAGGTGGGAGGGGTGGGAGTGAGCATTTGCCCGGAGCCCCCCGGTGTATCTCCCCATGCCGTGGGAGCAGGAGCCCCGAGTGCCTCTCCCTGCGCAGTGAGTGGCCCATGGAAATGCCCCGATGGCAGCATGAGGGTATTATGGAAGGAGGAAGGCTGCTTCTTTAGCCTCTGGAACAAACCCTGCGGATGGCTGTCTCTGACCAAGCCCAAGGCTACCTCCCCAGCCCCTCCAGAGACCTTTTAAGCAAGGGAGGGAGTGCTTTGTGGATCCTTAAGCCCTTCAGAAGATGTGCAAATGGGGGTGGGTCAGCCACATGAAGAGCTGGCGACAATGTGTAAACCCACCTTGGGGGCACTGCTAATCTCAGGTCAGGTCCTGGTGCTGCCGGGCGCCCACTGCAGGCATTAGGGGCTGGGGTGCCTCCCACCAAGTCCCCTTCGTGATCCTGTGGCACAGCTGGGCAGTCATGGGGCTCCAAGGGCCGGCCCGCGGGACTGTTCGCTGGTTCCCCCCTCTGCCCTGCCGTGGCCTGAGTACCCTGTCCAGCCTTCCCTACAGACGAAACCACAGCAGCTGCTGGGCCACAGAAGCTCCAGGCTCATAGGCATCCCTGGCCCCCAGTTGTGCCCCTGGGTGAGGTGCACGGGGCTAACCAGAAACACCTGTGTACATGGAATTTCCTGCCCCAGTTCAGCCTTCATTTCCTCCGCCAGTAAAAACCCAAGGCGTGCAAAGGTGAAAGAAACCAGCCAGTCAATCACCCAGACAACGGCCACCAGGGCCGCAGAGACAGGACTTTCTAAATTAAATTTTAATTCTCACCCGATGGCCTGACCGGGCCAGCAGTGATTCAAACCGGGCAACCAGCTGCCTCGGCCAGGCAGATGCCCGCCCAGGTCCTTGCAGGAATTCACCTCCCCACCCCTGGGCCAGGACGGTGGTGTCTGCCTTGGCCCTCAGGTTGTGGAATGAGACCCTAAGAATGAAAGGGACCCCCTTTCCCCCCAACCTCATTGTGCAGCTGCAAAGGCTGCCCAGCTGAGTAGTGGCTCACTGCCCCAGGCTGTTTGAATTATTAGGTGCTGGGGAGATCAGAGGCCACCGGTGACTCGGGGACATTTACCAAGACAACATCAAAGCCCAAGGTGCCCGGGGCCGGAATGTAGGATAACGGTCAGAGCCTGAAGGTCTGCGCTCTGTCCTGGCCCAGCGGGTTTAGGTGAGGAGAGAGTCATAAAAATGTTTCGTTTTTCCAGAACATTTTTCCCGCGATTCCTGCTGAAGAGAGGAGGGGGGCTTGGGGCAAGAAGAAGGGCGGTATTGAGTTGCCCGTTTTATGGGTACACCAACCCAGGCGGTGTCTGAGATCATTACTTCCCAGCCTCATGGCCGGCTGCAAACAGGTCAGCAGACTGAGAATGTCGCCCCAATGGAGTCCTGACTCTCTATCCCCCATCTCAGCCAGCGATGGGAGGGGCGGCAGAGTGGCCCGGAGAGGCAGCACTGAGGTCACGCAGACCTGGTCTCATTGTCCAATGTGCGCCCTTAACAAGTTACTTCTCCCAGCATCAGGACCTCGATGCCTCAACCAGGGAATCCCAAAAGCCCTTCCTTGTAAGACTGCGAGCCTGAAATGAGCACCCGGGAGGTGCTTCAAGCCTTGGAATGTGAAAAGCCAGGGGGCCAGATGAGGCAAACTTCGTCTGATTCTCTCTCTCTCTGCCAGTGGCAGATCATCGATAGTCACCAGGGGAACAGAGGTGAAGACCCTCTCTTCAGGAGCACCTGGACCCATTCTGGACACCCCAGGCCCTACCTCCCATTCAGCCCCATGTGCAAGATGCACAGGTCCCCCTTCCCACTCGTCTGATTGGTCTCCACATCAAGGAGGTCAGACAAGAAGATGCATCATTGGTGAGGGCCGGTGAGCCAGGGGATGGGGAGATCAGCACAAATCCTTCCTAGACCTGGAGAAGCAACCTCTAGGGCAAGCCGCCAGGGGCTGCCAGCCACGACTGGCTCCCTGGCAGAGAAATGCAGAATGTTCCTTGGGAAGTGGAAAGCATCCCAGATCTTTAATAGCCGCCATCTGCCATCTTTTTTTAAAATAGCTTTATGGTTTTAAAAATAATATAGGCTCATTATAATATACTACAGCTACACACCATAGCATAAGCGAATCTCACCAACTGCGTTGCGCCAAAGAACCCAGATATGAAAGACTTCACACTGCATGCATGAGTCCATCAGTACAAAGCTTTAAAACAGGCGAATGGAAACTGGTGTTTAAGTCAAGAAATGGGTCATCCTGGGGGTGGGAGTGACTGGAAGGGGACAGAGGGGGACTTCTAAGAGGTCTGCTGATGTTCTGTTTCTTGATCAGAGCTCTGGTTTACACAAGTATATTCACTTAGTGAAACTCCACTGAGCTACATATGCCTATAAACTTTACTGCATGTATGTTATATCAATAATAGATTTCCTGAAAATAAATTAGTGGGTCAGTGGCGACACTGGGTGTACAAATAAATAGATAGAAAAAACTCATGATCAAGGTAGAAAATGTGGTGGTTTTCTTTCCTAAAAAGGGAAAACTTGGAAAGAGCTCACCTATCTTACCATCCAGAGTTAATTCCTCTAATATTTCAGCATTTTTTTCCCTTCCTACCTCTTCCCAGGTGTGAGGCATGCTTATTTATACATGTAGCATTATTCTTGTATAGGAAATTATTTGTACAACTTTTTCCCCCTTATTATCATATTGTACGGATTCTTGCATGCATTCTTTTTTTTAAGCTTTTTTAAAAAAGATTTTATTTATTTATTTGACAGACAGAGATCACAAGTAGGCAGAGAGGCAGGCAGAGAGAGAGGAGGAAGCAGGCTCCCTGCCCAGCAGAGAGCCCGACGTGGGGCTGGATCCCAGAACCCTGAGATCATGACCTGAGCCAAAGGCAAAGGCTTTAACCCACTGAGCCACCCAGGTGCCCCTCTTGCATGCATTCTTAATCACTCCTGAAAGCGATCTCTAGGACGCTGTCATGTGTCAGTGTGTGGGCACATCATGTGTTCACCCATTGGTTCCCAAACGTGGTCGAAGTTGCTACTCCCTTGGGGGGGGGGCATTTTGCAAAGTCTGCAGACATTTTTGGTGGTTACAGCTTGGCGGCGGGTGGTGACTACTGGCATCTAGTCATCTAGATTTGCCCTTCATGCCACTAGACATCTTACAATGCCCAGGACAACTCCCACAGCAAAAAATTATCTGATCTCCAGTGTCCACAGCTGAGGCTGAGAATCCCTGGATAATCCTGTCCTTATTGTCATACCTACAGGCTACTTTCAGCTTTTCCTGTCATGAATGAAGCAAACAGCACACCTCCCAGATAAGCTATTCTGTGCATCTCTTTCTCCTTAGCGTCTGTTTCCATAGGCAAGCTCAATGCTATGGCCACTTGAAAGAGCTTGATCTATCCTTCTGGGCTATCTTCCCAAAATCGGCCTCAGTTTACGCTGAACACCTGGCCCTTCCTCTATGCCTCTAGTGACAAACTAGATACTTTTCATCTTTTAGAAACTCACAGACCTCCCCTAACCCGCTTTGCCGGGCTGCCCTCTCTCCTACTGTGGCCCATTTGCTTTCTCTTAAAGCTTCCTAAGAAAGCGGTCCTCATCCCTCTCCCCTCACCCTTGTCCCTATCCACCCCTCAGGGCATCACAGAAGCCTCTGACCGCCCCCCCCCACTCCACCACCACTGTCCTCAGAGTACCACAGGCCCCCCTTGAGCCAAATGTCAAGGTGGATTTTCCACGCTCAGTGCACCCAATTGTCAGCCCATCAGCCATCGGCGAGCTCCCCACTCCCCAACTCTCTGAGAAGATTGCCAGAAATTCCCAAGCCTGCCACCTCTCAGGGCCCATCATCCCAGGGCCCCGACATCACCCTTTCTCACCCAGGGGCAGAGGGAATTCCAGCCCAGCCTGCTCTCCGGAACTCCAGACCCTTGTTTCCAATGGAAACAATGTAACTTGGCCTCATTCTGGAGCTAGAAGACTTGAGCCTTCCAAATCGCACCTTCTCTGGGTGAGCTTTCTAAAACAAAAATCGTAACTGCAATATGTAGGTTGGCTTTGAATCCTGAGTCATACAAATCAACCTGGAAACAAACACATTTTGGAGAGACTGGGTAATTTGGCTACAAACCTTGTTTCAGATTTTAAGAAATTACTGTTAGTTATGTGAAGGGGGATAACAGTAGTAGTGTAGTTGTATAAAAAAACAAAACGAAACGAAAACCAAACAAACAAAACTAATTTATAAAAGATGTTCCCTCTAAAGAGTGTGACTTGATTTGTCTTAAAATATTTTAGCAAAGAAGAAACACATTAAGAAAATTTGGGAAAACACTAATAATTGCTCACTTTAAGTATGGGCTCATGGAGGTTCATTATACTCTGCTCTCCACTTTTTATGGAACTTGTCATACATTCAAAAAACCCTACAAACCTGATCACAGCACTCTCCTGCTCAGAATATTCCAGGAATCTCTAGATTAGATCCTAGAAGATCCAGTCCAGACTTGTAAATGTGTCATGCCAGCCTGAGGGGTCAGGCCACTTTCCATTCTCCAGCTTCCTGTCCCCTCATCTGTCCCCACATTGACAGATGATCCCTTTCACTGCGTGGAGAACACGGGGACTAACCCTGTCTGCTCTGCCTACAAAACTACTCATTTCCAAGCATCTCTTCAAAATGTCCCCTCATTTCTGATCTTCCCGGTGTCCTCCAATCTCTGACCCTTCGGGTCAAGGCTCAAGACCTTGCCCTGTCCACTGATCAACTATTTCATAGTGGCTTCTTGTCCTATGTTTCCCATCCCACCCTCACCCTTCTGGGGACTGAGCTCCCTGTGGGGGAGAGCAGTGTCTGGGGGAGAGAAGTGCCTTGCTCACTCCCACTTTCCAAGACTGGTGCGTTCCCAGAACTTGGTTGGGATTCAGTGGAAGTCAGAGAAGTGAATGAGTGAGCCTCTTTCCTTCTTCCTCTTTCCCTCCCGGAGGTGAACAAAAATTACATTTGAGTTTTTCAGGCTGGGTTTTTTCTGTGCTGTTCTCTGCCTGGGACATGACTAGAATCGTTTCTGAAAATGAGTTTCAGGAACTCAGAGTAGAAGTGTAAACCAATCTCAAAGAATACCTGAGTTCCCAGGCAACATAAGGACACAAGCACAAACTCTCAAATATCAGCCCAGAGATGTTTTGTAATTGCTCAGGGTGGTTCTCTTTGCTAGTAATCTGATTACTTACATACACGGAAAGGCAGAGTCAATAAATAAGAGTAAATCACACCAGTCACTGGGAGGAGAATGCCAGAACTGAGATCATGTCCCTCTGATGAAAAAAGAGCAATCCTGACCCTGGTCCTGGGAGAATCAGAGACAAAGAAGACATAAGGACCAACTCCAGAAGGGGCCGGAACCCCAAGCCACTTCCTGCCTCTGGCCTTTGCTGTAGCCAACAGACAAGCTTGGCTGGGAAGGGGCAGACTGGAGAAGGGTGTGGGCCAGGGCTCTGAGGGCTGGCATGGAGGTGGGCAGATTCCCACCACAAGCCATAGGCTTACTTGCGGGGTCCCTGTCAGTCTTCTGCTCCCAAGACTGCCACCTTCAGGTACAGCCTGGGGAGACCTGTGTGCTCGTCCTCACTCAGCTGGTGCATGGAGTGGCCTACCTTCCTTCCGCCCAAAGTGTAAGGTTTGAGTGTCTTGCCTCAGGAAAGTGCAGCTGACCTTTCTCTTTTGCTTCCTTGTGTTTCCCAAGCAAGGCAGGTGGCATGACCGGCTGCACAGCTCCATGCTAAAGGAGGCCCTTGGATCACCCATATCGGAGACCCGTGGCAAACCTGCTAGAAAAGCACATCGCAGAGCCCCACCCCAGTCTTACTGATTCAACAAGCCAAGGAGTGGGTCCTTGGAGCCCACACTATAGCAAGCTCTTCCGGTAATTCTTTTTAATTCTGATAAAATATATACAACACAAGATGTGCCATTTTAACCGTTTTCCAATGTTCAATTCAGTGGCAGGCATTAAACACCTGCACACTGTTGCATAATCCTCTCCACTGCTCCCCAGACTTTTCCATCACCCCAAACAGAAGCTTTGTACCCAGTAACCAGTAACTTTCCCAAGCCTCTGCTAACCCCTAATCCACTTTCTGACTCTATGACTTCACCTATTCTAGATAGTATGTGTAAGTGGAATCATACTTTTGTGTCTGACTTATTTCACTTGGCATAAATATTTTCAAGACTCATCCATCTTGCAGCATGTATCAGAATTCCATCCCTTCTCATGGCAGAAGACCATTCCATCGTATGGATGTACCACATTCTGTGTACCTGTTCTTTTGTTGATAGACACTTGAGATTCTTCCACCTTTTGGCTATTGTGAATAATGCTGCTGTGAACATTGGTGTGCTGGTATCAGCTCAAGCCCCTGGTTTCCTTTTTTGGGGGGTATGTACCCAGGAGTGGAAATGCTGGGTCACATGATTCTATATTTAACTTTTCGAGGGATGTCAAGCTATCTTCCCCAGAAGCTGCAGCATCTTATATCCCACCAACAATGTGTGCGTGAGGATTCCATGCCCATCCTCATTAATGTTTGTTATTTTCTTCCTTTTTTTAAGGTTTACTTCTTTATTTTAGCAAAAGAGAGAGCAGACACAAGCAGGGGGAGGAGCAGATGAAGAGGGAGAGAAATCTGCAAGCAGATTCCTTGCTAAGCACAGAGCCTGCCGCAGGGCTCCATCCCAGGACCCTGAGGCCACGACCTGAGCTGAAATCAAGAGTCAGATGCTTAGCCCTATGAGCCACCCCGGTTCCCCACTAATGCTTTGTATTCTCTGTGTTTTTTATTATAACCATCCTCGTAGGTGTGACACGGCTTCCCTTCGGGTAATTCTGCTCAACATTCAATAGAGAGAGACAGGGACTCACAATAAAAGGAAGGGGGATCTGGGTCACTTTTCAAAGAACAAGTCTTCTTTTTCTTTTGCAAATGAACACTGTCTCCTCAGGCTGAGCTCAGCTACGTGACGCATCAAGGGCACCTCAGAGTCCTGAAGAGAATTTGAAGGGTTTGGGGGTTGCCAGGGTGGGGGTAACTCTGGGAAGACTGGGCAGATGAGAGTGACCCAGCTGGGGGCAGAGCCACGGGCTTGGTGACCAGGGAGCTGTGGAAGCTTACCGACGGGGATCCACTTTTAATAAGCTTTTGCCAAGGGAAGGGATTGAGTCGGAGCCTCTCTCCAGGGTCTGATGATTTTATTTGTTGGCTCTGTAGGATCACTCTGCCTTTTAGGAAGAGCTGCCATGAGAAGGCACAGTGTGAAAAGCACCATGCAGCTTTTAATAAAAAGCCACGTGAGTCAGGAGTGGGGAGACAAATTTCTCCACCTTCTCCCCAATGACATCTGTGGAATAGCACTTGGTGGGCAAAGAACCAGGCTTTGGGGCTGACAATCAGAGGGGTTTTCTTGCATTCCAGGATTTGAGTCCAGGCTGAGTGAAAATCTCTCCGGAGGCCGGGGATGCCCCTGATGGCCTCCATCGTCCTGATCAAGAGATAGCTGCCCATTAGCTGAGTGTCTGGCAAGGGTGGGGTGGGACCCAGGGCTGACCCCCGAGCCCCCGCAGAGGCTGCCTTCTCCCAAATGTCAAGTCCTGCCGGGAGAAACACTCGCTGCTTTATGTAGAATTTTGCTTCTTCGGCAACCCCGGCCCAATTAGCATAGCAGAGCTCTGTGGGTAAGCTCGCTCTCAATGGGACTTGTAAGAGCCACAGTCAAGAGATCAAATAACCCCCTTGCTCTCCGTGCAACGGGCCTGGACTCCATCAGAAGGACACGCCCAGCCAGCCAAGACATAACTCCGGTGCAGACAGCAGGGCAATGAGGCAAGCAATAAAAAGGCCTAATCTCTTAAGGCAACATGAATTGTTGGCGAGAACATAAGGGGAAAGCAACATTAGCCAAGGATCATTTTCCTCTTGTTATAGATGCCTGCTGACTGCTTGGAAAAACCAAAGTGGGAAAAAAATCTTGCCAGCACCAGTGGGCGGCAAGATGCAATTTACAGAACTTGGTTTGCCTGAGTTTCCAACGGCTATGTAGTTAGCCTTCTTGCAATCATTAGTGACTGCCATGGGCTGAGAGCTTCTTCCGTGACAGGCATTTTATACTTAACAGCTTGCCTAATCCCGTGATTCTAAAAAATTAGCAGTACCCATCATCCTCTGTCGGTTTGGTTCAGTGTAAGGAACAGAAGTCATACTGGATGTTTCCAGCAAAAGGGGATTTTTGTACCACGAATCAAATGCTTCCAAGAAAGGGCTGGAGGAGCATATGCAAGGAAGTGACAGCCAGCTGTCCACTAGAAGGACCCATCACCTAGCTGAGACTTCTGGAAGCTCTCAGAGCTGCCACTGTAGCACTGTCACAACGGCCTCTCCCAGCCTGAGGCTGGTGACCTCATCCTTGTCTGCTCCTCAACTCACCAAGGCCAAGCTTGCCAGCAATCTCAGCAGAAGGAGGAAAGCCTTCCTCAACTCCACCTTCCAGACCTCCTATGAGCACCATCAACTAGTAGAACTTAGTTGCCATTCAGGACTCCAGGTTAAAGTGAGTCTGGGGGTTTTCCAGGCTCCCTGAAGGAGGAGCGTGGGATGAAGAACGAAAGCACCTCCCATTCCCATCGCTCAGTTGCATCCCAACAGGTTAAATCACTCGTATGGGGTTACGCAGCTAGTGGGTAGTGGAACCATGATGGGAGCTCAAGTTCGAGGGACAGGGAAGTCCATCCTTACCCATAGATTTCTGAGCAATTAGGGGGAAAAGCACTTTACATATTCTAAGCATTTCTATTAATTATGATTACACTGGGAGCTAATATTAGGTCTCAGATTAGATTGCCAGGAGATTACTCTGAACTGTACAAAGATAATGATACTGACAATTGTGAGAAATGAAGCATTTCAGTTTCAGAGGAGAGAGGATAAAGAAGGCGTGTGTGGAAGAAAAAGATATGGGACTAGTCTGGACATAGCTGCAGGGTAAACCTGTTTCTCCCCTAGATCCCCATTCCAAGCTACGGGTCCTTGGTCCCCTGCCACGGGAGGCCTGGAAGAGCCCTGTGGCACTGTTGTTGAAGGATTAGCACAGAAAGGCAATACTCACAACTGCTTACTCACAATTAGATGCCAAGCACTGAGGATTAGCTCACTGCATCCACATGAAAACTTGTAAGGTAGGTGACTGCCTCCTTTGAATTTCATAGGTATGGAGGCTGAGTCTCAGAGAGGTTAAATGACCCACTCAAGGTCACACAGCCAGTTTGTGACTAAGTCAGAATTGGCATTCAAGTCTGCCCAAGTCCATGTGTTACGTCCTTTGCCCCTGGCTGTGCATATACCCCATTGACTCTACAAGCTCTGGCAGCCCTTCACAGCATGCACAGAGCTGGATTAAGCCAAAACAACAGAACACCAGTTAGGTGAATGCTACCTGTGGCACAGTACTGGGGAAGACACCTGGTACCCCAATCTAGAGAACTCTGTGAAGACAGACCTAGGCCTGGGCACAAGAGGGGCTAGGGCAACTCTCTACACAAGGGATTCTTTCCAAGCCCATTAAGTATTATCCCCACTGCACCCCATCCTGTAGGATTGGGGGTAATTCCTAAAACCAAGTTGTTCCAAGTTGAGAAACCCTGGTGGCTTGCTGTTCCAAACTTCCCATTGTACGCACGGAGAAATAGAGATTCTAAAAGAGGAAGCAATTTGCCAGGGGTAATTCAGATGCTGGAATCAAGGGGAGGACGAATCCCAGATCGCTTTGGTGTTTCCTCACCTTTGGAGCTAACACTTAAAGGAGAACCCAAGTGACATACTAGCAACTCAGTACCCTCAGAATATCCTCCCTCAGCACCAAGAACTCCCCCGCCCCACCCTTACTTGTTGGTTTCTAAGACAGTGATGATGTGTTATTTCTTGATGTGGGTGATAGTCACATGACTACATGGACCTTGTGAAAGTCCATTGAGCGGTTTACTTACGGGGGTTTTTTGTTTGTTTTTCATTTTTACTTTTCTAGATTACATCAAACTTCAATAAAAAGCTTACTTAAAAATAATATTGGCCGATTAGATCTCCCCCAGGACCAAGAAAATATTCCACATTTTAGCCAAAAAGCAAGTTTCCTCTCATCTTAAGAGGCTGAAAAAATCATATGCAGTGTTGCTGTCAACTCAGGATTTGAATAACCTGAGGAGGTGAATGATCCAAGGAGGCTCTTTGGAGGCTCTTTGCAAAAGCAGAGACATTCTTTTTATTTTCCTTTGGAAGGCAGAAACGGATGAGACCTGTGGCAGAGACTTGAGAGCTGTTCACGACCATTCACCTATCCCTCCTAGGCAACCCCCAGGCTACACTTCCCAGCCTCCTTTGCAAGCAAGTGCAGCCATTTGACTGGATGCTGGCCAATGAAATACCCGAAGTAGGTATAAGTGGATATAAATTCCAAGTTGGGTCCATAAACTTTCTTATGTGTAACCATTGACTACGTTTTCCTAGCTACTGGCTGATTAGAGAGTTTTCTGAGGCCCTAGAAGAGGGTGGAGTCATGACAAAAGGAACCTGAGTTCCTGTGACATCAGGAGGAGGAGAGCCATGTAGGAGAGTCCCTTGACCAGAAAAACCTTTGCTAGGACACTGCACAAGCAATAGATACACTTTACTGTAGAGTGAAACATGCTGCTTATTTGTTTCCACAGTTAACCTACCCTGAAAAATACACGAGTCGTTTTGAAATTCAGCAAATCCAATTCTCCAAATCACCCCTACCTTCTCAACCTTGAGCCAGCCCCAGAGTATTTTTTAAAATCCAAGAGGCCAAAGTGGAGTCTTGCCTGTTACTTACGGATTCTTAGTGCAGAAACAGTTTTAACAGGTACAATTCACCAGTTCTGGGTGAGTTTAGGGCAGGAGACCAGAGGAAAAGACTCATTGTAACAAGGTGTGAGAGTTGGCAGTCCTGTTTTTCTTCTAATCGTTCTGTCTCCTCCTTCGCTGACAGAGTTCAAAATGGCAGCATTCTCCAGCCGTTCAACTCGGAGGCTAATGGCTCCATACCACCAGGGGGCAATGCTAGAACAGCTGGTGCACACCATGATAACTGAGCCATCGTGAAAGGGAGAGTGAGAGTCAGCCTTTAAAGATTTATTTACTTATTTGAGAGAGCTAGAGAACGCCTGTGAGTGAGGAAGGGGGAGGGGCAGAGGGAGAGAATCCGGAAGCACCCCCCCCCACCCCCCCCCACCCCCGCTGACCTTACAGGGCTCCATCCCAGGAGCCCGAGATCATGAGTGCACTGCCCAGGCACTGAGCCACTCAGGTGTCCCCGAGTTTGTTTGCCTTTTTTTTTTTTGAGTCGACATCTATGGAAAGGGCAGGAGGCCGACACCACAATCATGGAAAGGTCCCTGGGTGATGGAATGCGGGACAGTGAGGAAAACATCTTTGAGATACACTCCCCCCCTTCTATCTCCCTTGCAACCGTTCCAAGGACTAGCTCTCTGTATTTTTCCCACATGTATTAAAGTTTTCCAGACTACCAAATGATATCACTTATATACAGAATTTAAGAAAAAAAACAAAGAAAAAAAGAAAGAGAAAGAGAGATAATACAAGAAACAGACTTTTAACTATAGAGAACAAACAGATGGGTCCCAGAGGAGAGGTGGGTGGATGGGTGGGGGGACAGGTGACATAGGTGATGGGGTTAAGGAGGGCATTTGTGAAGAACCCCGGGTCATGCATGGAAGTGTCGAATCAGTACATTGTACATCTGAAACTAATACAACACTGTGTGTTAACTATACTGGAATTAAAATTATAAACTTAATAAAAAATAAAATTATAAGTGAATATTATGTCTGATCCTCCAACAAGATTTTTCAAAACCTTGACAATTTTCTAGGAAAATATATATTAGCAAAAATAAAATAAAATTCTCCAGCTGAAAGATAAACTGCAGGTAGCAAGGAAAATTGTACTAAAGGTAACTTCCACCAGCACACTCAAATGTGGAAAGCAGTTAGAAAACAAAGACACTGAATAAAAATAGAAATAAAACGAGAGGCATGTGAGGGACAAGCCCACTCTGGTCTCTGCTGGGCAGGGGGCCCACCAGACTCTGTAAGGAAACACCAGTTTCTCTAGCAGGAGCCTGTGGTTTCCTATGAAAACCCAGGCTTGAGTTCTGCTTCTGGGAATGGAGAACTAGCTTTTGCCCAGACCAAGCTTCTAGCTGAAAATAACTAGAAAAAAAAAAAAAGACAAAAAAATATATATCTTTTAAACGGTTCAATGGCAGTAAAGAGCAAAACAGGATTTCCAGAAGCAAGATCTCAGAGAGAAGGGGAGCCCAGGAATCTAAACCGGAAATCTGGTGTTCTTTTTTCCTCCTGAGATATTAGCCAACTCAGGTTTTTGGGTTGAAAAGCTATCAGAAAGTGGCAGCTGAGAAGCTGAGTAGAACTTACGACAGCCTCTCATCAGTCTGCAGGAGCGAGGGCTGAAGTTGGAGACCTGCCAATCAGGAGAGGGTGTGGTGAGCCATCAGGTCTTCCGTTGGGGTCCCAAAGATTGAGACCCTAGAATAAAAGAGTCTTACTGCAGATTTCCTAGAATAGAGAGCCAGAAGCAAAAGCTTGCGTGTGGACACTTTACTAAGAAAGGCACTTGCAGGGAGGCTGGAGTGAGGGAAAAAGGGAAGTGAGGCGGAGCAGAAGGAAACACATGTGCAGGGGAGGGCACGATGAGCCCTGAAGAACACCAGCGCCCCTCAGCACTCGCCTCAAAGTCAGGGAAAATTGGAGCCGGTAACAGACCAGAGCAGGAGGAGACAAAACGACAGGACACGAAGTGGTTCCCTGGAACAGAAAATGTATGTTAGGGGAAAACTAATGAAATCCAAATGAAGTACAGAGTTTAGGGAAGAGTCACGTACCCGTATGGGCTCTTTGGTTATAAATGCACCATGGTCATGTAAACCCTTAGTAATAGGGGAAAATGGGTGCAAAGTATGTGGAACTTTCTTCACTGTCTTTGCAACTTTTCTGTCACCCTAAAACTAACACAAAATTGTATTTAAAAAAAAATTTTTTTAAAGATTTTATTTATTTATTTGACAGGCAGAGATTACAAGTAAGCAGAGAGGCAGGCAGAGAGAGAGGAGGAAGCAGGCTCCCCGCTGAGCAGAGAGCCCAATGCGGGGCTCGATCCCAGGACCCTGGGATGATGACCTGAGCCGAAGGCAGAGGCTTTAACCCACTGAGCCACCCAGGCGCCCCACAGAATTGTATTTTAAAAAAAGAGTAAACAATAGTTTCTTTTTTTCTTTTTTTTTTTTTTAAAAAACAAGTAGTTTAAACCAAATGAATTTTCACTTTGAAAACACCCATAATAATGTCTTGTGGGATTGTAAATATGTATTTAACATTGCTTGTAATTAAATCACCACATATTAAATATTAATAAACATAAACACACATAATTATATTATGTACATATTTAAAACAGACAGCAATAGCAGAAAAAGCAGGAGGAAGGAGATAAGTGACATTAAGAAGTTTGAAAATCCTTGTATTGTCCAGGAAATTGTAAAAATATTCATTTATATTGGATTTTAATAAATAAGAAATGCGTATTATAATCTCTAGGTTCATCACTAACAGAATAGCTGTTGAATATGGAACTCAAAACTAACAGAGAAAAAATAGAATAATAAAAGTATATGATACGAAAGAGTAAGAAAGGAAATGGAACTTAAAGAGGTGGGACAAATAGAAAATAAATGGTAAATTGCAATGCTTAGCCCCAAATATCAGCTGTAACATTAAGTATAAATGATGAAAAATTAGATGTCTAAGAGCATATTTAGAAACAACATTAACCAAATGCTACTTTAAATATACACTTTTACGATAGGGATACAGAATTATTACAAATTAATGGGTTGGGGGGCCCTGCCAGGCTCTGTCGGTAGAATGTGTGACTCTTGGTCTTAGGTCATGAGTTCAAGCCCCGTGTTGGGTGTGGATCCTACTAAAAATTAAAATAAAATAACATAAAATAAAAATCTGAAAATAAAAGTAATGGGATGGAAGAGGCATTCAATTCAAACAGTAATCAAAAGGATGCCGGTGTAGCTCAATGGACTTTAAAACAAAGTGTTGCTAGAGATAAAGAGGGATAATGTATATTAAAAGGGTCAATCTGCTGGAAATATGTAACAATTCCAAATTTGTAGGCACTTCACAACAGAGGCTCAAAATATAAATATAAAAAGCAAAACTTGAAACTTGAAAAAACTAAAAGACAAACGTACAACTATAGTGGGAGGCACTAATACACTTCCTTGGTAACAGAACAAGCAGAATAAAATCAGTAAGGACTGAACAGAATTAAACTATACAATAAAAAATGTTGACGTAACTAACATACATAGACTACTACCTCCCAACGTGAGAGAATGAATATATGTTCTTTTCGAGGGTATGTGACCATTGGCCCAAATTGAACACATGTGGAGCCATAAGGCAAATCTCAAGAAATGTCACAGAACTGAAATCCTACAGAAGATAGTCTCCAACCACAGTGGAATTAAGTTAGAAATCAGGAACAGTAAAGTTACTAGAAGAACAGTTGGCTGTTCAGAGAGTAAGTGATATACTTGTAAATAAGTCACTGATCAAAGAAGAAATCTCAACAGAGAGGAGAAGCCTACTCAATAGCATTGAAGAGACAGCCTGCTAAAACTTGTGTGCTGTGGAATGGAGTGCTTGATCCTCCCCCAAAATTCCTACGTTGAAACACTAATCTCCAATGTGATAGCATTCGGAAGTGGGACCCTTCGAAGGTCATAAGGTTTAGTTGAGATGACGCTGGTGGGATTCCCATGACGAGAATAATGTCCTTCTGAGAAGAGGAAGGGACCAGACTCCTCTCTCTCTCTACCATGTGAAGCTAGAGCAAGAAGGTGGTTGTGCGTAGACCAGGAAACAGGTCCCTACCTAGTACCTTGATCTTGGAATTCCCGGCTTGCTTCCAGAACTATAAACAGTAAATGTTGGTTATCTAAACCACCCACATTTATGGAATTTTCTTATAGCCACCCAAGCTGGCTGAGACACTGTGGAATATGGTCAGTCTGGGCTTAGACGGAAATCTGTACCCTGAAATTCACATAAGTGATGAAAAGAAAGAGCATGTGTGTGCAGGAAGTTAGAATAATGGCAGCAAATTCAGCTCAAAGAGTTCCCCCTTCAGGTAAATGAGGTAGTTTGTGGCAAGGCAATGCCCCCACTGAGAAAACCTAGAAAATTCAGAGAACTTATAAAAATCATATATTCAAAAGCATCAGAGAACTACAGAGGCAATTACAGGATGTAAGATTTCATTGAGGAGAGACCTTTCCACAAATGACTGCAGGATATATATTCCTTTCAAAAGATGTATATATGGTCCATTTATTTTCAGTAAAGATGCCAAAACAAACCAAACAAATTTTCTCATCAACTGGCAATGGAACAACTGAAGGTCCAAATGAGGGAAAGCAAAGCTTTACTTCCCCACCTCACACTATACATAGATCTAATTTGCCATGGATAGTAGACCTAAATGTGAAAGCTAAAACCATAAAGATGTTCAGGAAAATATCCTCGTACTCTGGGGCCAAAGATTTCTTAGATAAAACTGGAAAGACATACCTATAAAAGAAATCATTAATAAAATGGAATTTATTGAAAGTAAAAACATCTGTTCATCAAAAGACTATAAACAAATTAAGTAGACAAGCCACACACTGGAAGAAAATATTTTCAAGATATATAAGAAATAGTTAGTGTCCAGAATATATATGAACACTTACAACTTAACAGTTAAAAGAACAAACAGTCCCACAAAAACAAGCAAAAGGCTTGACAGACATTTCACAAAGGAAATATTTGAATGGAAAGTAGCAGGGGTGGGGAGCAATGAAAATTCTTCTGTTGCTGGTAGGCACTAAAAAGGGTACAACTGTTTTGGAAAAACTCCACCAATTTTTTTGCATGTTAAATGTACACTTACATTTTGACCCAACAATTCCAATCCGAGGGGTTTACTCAAGAGATATAAAACATGTTTATGACCCAACTTATTAAAAAATGCTCATCGCACCTTTACTCACAAAAAAACCCCCAAACCAAACATCCATCCATAGGAGAATGAATAAACAAGTTGTGATACATTTATACAATGTATTGATTGCTATTCAACAATAAAAATTCATGAAGTATTAGCCCACACAGTAAAATGTATTGATCCAGGAACAAAAACAATGGAGCATGAAAGAGGTATACTGAATAATTCCTTTGTATAAAGTTTTAAAACAGGCAAAACCAATCTGAGATGAAAAAACATCAAAACGTTAGTTGTCTCTGGGGGTAGAGATTCACTGGGAAGGGACTCAAGGGTGATAAAACTGTTGTGATTGTGATAAAGGAGATAATCAAGTGAGATACCCATTTGTCACAATGACACAGCTAAAATGTGTGTACCTCCATATACATACGTTTTACCTACCTTAAAATAAAAGAACTATTAAAAATTATTATCCTCATCAATTTGATGGGTCAGTCCACACCCCACTGCCCATCTTTTAAAAATCGGTTTAGGGGCGCCTGGGTGGCGCAGTGGGTTAAAGCCTCTGCCTTCAGCTCAGGTCATGATCCCAGGGTCCTGGGATTGAGCCCCGCATCGGGCTCTCTGCTCAGCAGGGAGCCTGCCTCCCCCTCTCTCTCTGCCTGCCTCTCTGCCCACTTGTGATCTCTGTCTGTCAAATAAATAAATAAAATCTTTAAAAAAATAAAAATAAAAATCGGTTTAAACTGGGCATCTACACTAACCAAAACTTCAGGTCAAGAGTTCTGAGTTCCCAGATTACATCAGATCGGAGTGGAGCATTCTACACAGCCGTTGAAGTTGTACCTCCCAACTTCCTTCCTTAGAAAACAGTCAGATTCGTCTACACCAGAAAGAAGCAGCTGAGGAAAAACAACTAATTTCACCAACAGAAAACTCATTTTGCTTGTCAAAACACTTGCCTTTCTACATATCCTGATACTTACTTTTAGAGGTTTGGATTCTTCCATGTTTGATTTTGTACGAGAGATTCTGAAGGATCAGGTGGCCTTTGCCCCCTTTTCCAACCAATCTAGACAAAACAGTCATTCTGGTTTGCATGTTCCATCTTCTGAGAAGCACTGACAAGTCAAGCTGTCAGGCTCATGCTTTCCATGATTTATGAAAGTTTTCCTTCCTGTGCAATTCCTTTAATACTGTTTTCTCTGTAGCCACACCATCTTTATTTATATCTATATCTGTATCTATCTCTATACATCTGTGGGGGAGGGGCAGAGGGCAGGGGACAAGCAGACTCTGTGCTGAGTGTAGAGCTCCGTACGGGTTCGATCTCACGACCCTGAGATCATGCCCTGAGCTGAAATCAAGAGTCAGATGTTTAACCGACTGTGCCATCCAGGGCCCCCTCTTTTCTTATTTTTTAAGAAAAAACATTGAAGACCGTTGTGCAAAATTTCTCATTAAAAAAAAAAATCATCATGACCATCAAGGTGAGGTGTGGTTGGGAGAAGATGCAAGAATGGCCAAATTTGATAATTGTCCACAGGACTTTGTTACACTCTCCTTACTTTGTAAATGTTTGAATTTTCCCATAACGGAATTTCTTGTTAATGAAGCTGCAATAAAGTTTTGAGACTTCTTTCAAGTAGAAAAAGCAGAGAAGTGTTTGCCAGCACGAACGGCAGTCTTTTCAGGAAAAATAAAAACGACCCACGTGGTAACACAGATGGGCAAGGGAGAATGAAGAGCATCACGAAGGGTAAATATGTGGGTAAACATCAATGAATAGAAACATACAAAGTAATCCTAGAAATGTAGTGGAGTTTAAAATATATGTAGGAGATTCATGAGAATAATGAGAAGTTGAGAGCTAAAATATTCTAGGTGAAAATAGTCTAGGACCGTGTTATTATCGGGAAGATAGAAAAAAACAAGTTGTTGGTAAAATGTCAAGGACACATCTTGTAATATGTGGCAATTTGTTGTAACAGTAATCAGAAACTAATATAGTATCCACTGAGGGTGTTTGCCGAAACCAATCTTTATAATCACGGTTGTGAAATGCTGATTTTCCAACTCCAACCTTCTCTCAACATTGGCTTGTTATTTCAGTATTCTACTAAAGCAGGAGAACTTCTTCCCCTCAACTTTGTAAATATGTACTTTTAAACATATATGTTATATATAAGTATATATATGCATAGGTGTGCATATATGTATTATGAGATCTTTTTATTTTCAGTATGAACTCAAAAATCGCTTACATTGTCCCAGATTTGGCTCATGGGTGCTTTTCAAACTGGCTGTTTTGCTTTTATGACTTGACCCCTTTGTGTGTGTGTGTGTGTGTGTGTGTGTGTGTGTGTGTATTTCTTTAACTTTCTGGCTTAATAAGATATCTCAGCCTCATCTTGCATACTTTCTGTTCCAGCCTTAGGCTCAGGCATTTCTCCAAGAAGCTCTGCCTTCTTTTAGTAGGAAGTAGGGTCCTAGATGTGCTTATTGCTGCAAGAGAGGTCTTTGCTTCTTGGCCCTTTCAGCAACCAGAGCTAGGAAACATATGAGTGTATGTACACATACACACACACATATATTTATGCACGTACACAGATACATACACATTTATGTGTATTTTATTTTTTAATTTTTTAAAATAAGATTTTATTTATTTATTCCAGAGAGAAAGAGAGAGGGTAGGGGGAGGTGCAGATGGAGAGAGACAAGGAGACTCTGCCCTGAGCAAGGAGCCTGAGAAGGGGCTCGATCTCGGAACCCTGAAATCATGACCAAGCTGAAACAAAGAGTCAGATTTTTAATGGACCAAGTCACCCAGGTGTTTCATATTTTGGTATTTTTAGAAGTGAGTTCACACCTCCTACCCCAGTTCACTCTCACACAGCTCCATCTTACCTTCCTCCATTCCATATTTTCTAAAGATTCATTTATTTATTTTAGAGGCAGAGGAAGAGAATCCCAAGCAGACTCCCCTCTGAAGCTGGAGCTGTTGAAGTCTGGAGCCCGACACGGAGCTCCATCCCATGACCCTAAGACCATGACTCAAACTGAAAGCAAGAGTTGGTCACTCAACATCCTGAGCCACACAGACACCCCTCCTCCATTCCATATATATATGTCCCTTCTTCCCTAGTGATAATCGGACTCCTAATAATAATATTTACTCATTTGCTAAAACCATAATAGACCTAGAGATGTCTTAGAATTGATTTTCCCATGCCACTACGAAAAACAAAGTCAGTAAAAGTGGTTCAGGATTTGTTTGTAATTCTTCCCTGATGCCCTTTCTCATCATCATCTGAAAGTATCAAATACTGTATTAAAAAACAAAGCAGATTACTTCTTTCTCCTTGCCCTCAGGAGGGTTATGACATTCACTTGAGATATGCTTGGGTTCATTGGTTTTAGTTTGACTTCAGTTCTAAAAATTTTCTCCCTGTCTGTTAGTAGAGATGCAAGGCTAGTTTTTGAATGTGTAGAGCACTAACCTGCTTCCAAAAACCAGAGGTATGCAAAATAATATACTCAGAGAAATAGCTCTGCGTCCCTTTCTTTCTGTCCTTCACCCTTTATAGGTAACTGTCCTCAGTGTTTTCTGGTTTACCCCATCCCCCACACCATTGTCCTCTGTAGAGAGAATATGTATGTGTTCTTCTTTTCCCTATATTCCTACACAAAACACAGCATCTCATATGCGTTCACCCTCTGCATTTTTCACTTAATGTTATCTCCTGGAAATCACTCCATAATCAGTTCATAAAGATCTTCATCACTCATTTTTACCATGTGTAGCCTTACTGTGTATACACGTTGTATCACACATATGTGTGTATACACATCCTATCTCCTACGCTTGGATATGTAAGTGTTTGCAATATTTTGCAATTACAAATAATGGAGCAATGACTAATCCCGTGGGTTTGTATTTTCCTGTCACTGGGGTGTATTTTCAGGATAAAATGTACAAGCAGTATTGCTTGGTTAGGGGTAAACTCAGAGAGAGCTTTATCAAATCCTGTGAAAGTCCCCTCCGTAGAGCTGTGGCACTTTGTATCCCTACCAGGAATATATGAGAGCCTGTTTCCTACAGCTCTGCCAGCAGAGCACCGTTTCCAGCTTTTGAACTTTTGTGATACCTTGGTATATGGTTTTATTAGCACTTTCTTTGTGAGTGAAGTTGAACACCTTTTCATATTGTAAGCACCATTTTTATATCTTTTTGTTAATTGTTCACAACTTCTGAGCATTTTTTCAATAGTTTTAATTTTCCCCCACAATTTTCTTTTTCTTTTTTAAAAATATTTTTATTTATTTATTTGACAGAGAGATCACAAGTAGGCAGAGAGGCCCGCAGAGAAAGAGGGGGAAGCAGGCTCCCCGCCCAGCAGAGAGCCCAATGCGGGGCTCGATCCCAGGACCCCGGGATCATGACCTGAGCCGAAGGCAGAGGCTTAATCCACTGAGCCACCCAGGTGCCCCTCCCCCACAATTTTCACAAGAGATATATATACACATATATATGGGTCATATATATGATATATATGGGTCACATATATGATATATATGACTGCTAGGGACTGAATTATGTCCACTCACAGTTCATATCAAAGCCCTAACCCTCATTGTGAATATATTTGGGAATAGGGCCTCTAGGAGGTAATGGACATTGAATGAGATCAGAAGGATGGGGTCCTAATCCAGTAGGAGACACCAGAGAGTGCCTCCAACCCCCATCTGCACCCTGGCCCTCACCCTCACCCCCAGCACAGGTACACAGAGGAAAGGTCATGTGAGGGCAAGTGACTTTGATTTGGAAGAGAAACTGAACTGAACCAGAGACTTGACCTTGGATTTGACAGCCTCTAGAGCTCGGAGAAAATTCAAATTCTATTTTTTAAGCCCCCCAGTCTATGGCATTTTCTTATGGTAGCCCAGACAGATTAAGGCAGGAACAATACTTTTTAACCTGTGTTAAATTTTCCCAATATTTTCTTTCAGTGTGTCATTTATTGTTTGACTTTATGTTGGATTTTTTCCATGCGGAAGTTTTATTTTATTTTTTATGTAATCAAAGGAGGAGTATTATAATAACCTTTCCAATAATTGTGCAGTCATTCTCTGATTCTGTACCCAAACTTCACCAGCAGTAGTTTCTTAAAGTTGCATAGATTATTAAAACATCAGTGAACTGTTCATACTCTGTGACATTGTGCTTTTAGCAGATTTTCTTTTTAACCTACTCATGATGCTGTAGTACCATACATTAGTCATTTGGAAAATGCTAGTTCATTAAGTTGTACTATCATATATCAGATATATAAGACCTTTCCAAATGTGCACAGATTTTATTATACAATATCAGAAAATCGTACTTGTTAATACCATCACCAATCTCATCAGAAAGTTTTTAAGTATTGGGAAACTGTCAAATCATGGTGGCAGTTACAAAAATGTTTAAAGCTGCTTCTTTTGGGAGATTTTTAAATAAGTGAAATGAGCTCGCTGTGTGTGTGTGTGTGTGTGTGTGTGTGTGTGTGTGTGTTGAAGAACCCCATGACCGTTAGCAGTTTGGGGCCACTGCCTGGATGCAACCGAGGTGCCAATAGTTGACCCACAAATGTTTTTTGTTTTTTTATCATCAGTGCAAAAGACAGCATGGTGGAAAAGGCAAGTAAGGCCTTAGCATTAATTTTTGTTCAAGATTTTATTTATTTATTTGAGAGAGAGAGAGAGAATGCGAACAGGGGGAGAGGGATAGAGGGCCAGAGGGAGAGGGAGAAGCAGGCTTCCCGCTGAGCAGGGAGCCCTTTATGGGGCTGAAGACCGATATGGGGCTCGATCCCAGGATTCTGGGATCACTACCTGAGCCAAAAGCAGAAGCTTAACCGACTGAGCCACTGAGGTGCCCCAAGGCCTTAGTGTTATTATGGAAGTACTTGTGGTGTGCAGATGCTGTTAAAATGTCTCACATACCCCTCGGGGGTCCATGGGCCGTACTTGGAAGACCACCGCTCTACAGGTTGCCTAAATTCTTCACATTGCATTTTCAATTCAGCACTAACTTCAAGGAAACTATATTAAATCTAGAGATGCCCAGAAAGAGGGAATGTAGCCCTTCTTCCTTCTGATGTACACCCTAGAATGGTTTTCCTCAGCCCCTTTGCGATAACGTCACTGACGGTAAACATTCACCTGTCCTCCTCTTGAAGAAGGGCATTAAATGCTTAACAAAGATGAGATGGGGTGTGGGTTGCTGCAAACAAGGGAAAGTGTCAGATGTTGCCGCCAACCACAGATCAAAGAGAGAACTTATCTCGTAAGTAATCGAGCAAGGAAGAAAGGCTCCAGCCAGCAGAGATGACAAATACACCTGTTCGATGGAAAAGAGCCCATCTGTCCGTTTGCGGGGACAGGCAATGGTGGGGGAGGGGTTTATCAGAGGTTTTCTTTCCCGGGATGCCGCCCCACCCAACTCCCTCGAGTGCAGACACACACTGTCCTTAGTGTGATATGTGTTGAACAAAACCTTAGGAATGAACTGGAGACTCCCTGGCTGGCCTTCCACAAACAAGATCAAGGGAAACCAAAGGAAAGAGTGACCCCCACTGTTTGACTCTCAGATCATCAGAGGTCTTGGAGAACATTCAGGGTGGGGCAAAGAGGAGCTGGGCAATGCAAGAATGTTCAGGCCTGCGCACTAGGACATCCTGTCCCACCTTCCCTGGAGGGCCATTCGGCTGTTGGTGTTAAAGCTCCAAGCTATGGTTTCCTTGATGCAGCAGTCAGCTTGTGAGAACTTATCCTCAGCCATCAGATGTGCACAACAGGTGTATCTCTAAGGGGATTCATTGTGTCTTTGTTACAGAGTTAGAAACACCCTGGGGGCGGGGGGGGGGGCGGAGAACAGTAAGGAAAGGGGTTAAATGGTTGATGGAACAGCCCCAGGATGTTTGGAACAGTGGTTCACAAAATGGGGTCCGCAGGGCCCGAAGGTCACTGACACCCTTCCCAGGGGGTCCGCAAAGTCAAAGTTTCTTATGATAATACTAAGACATTATTTAGACATTTCGCAGTCTTGATCTTTGCACCAATGATGCAAACACGATGGGGGGTAGAACTGTTGGTGACTTAGTAGAGATCAGCAAGGGCGCTGAACTGCACTGATAATCCTTTCGTTCTTTATTGCCAAGCACTTGCAGGAAAAGAAGAAAAAAGTTTCACTTAAGAACATCCTTGATGAGGCAATAAAAAGTATTAATTGAATCTTGATCCTTTAGAACACATTTCTAAACATTCTAGGTGACCAATTGAGAAGCGTGGATAAAACACTTCTACCATATTACAAACTAAGATGGTTGCCTTGAGAAAGAACTTTTGTGTTACAGAGTTGTGAGCTAACCTACCTGTTTTTAACATGAAACATTTTTTTAAGATTTTATTTATTTATTTGACAGAGAGATAGCGAGAGAGGGAACACAAGCAGGGGAAGTGGGAGAGGGAGAAGCAGGCTTCCGCTGAGCAGGGAGCCCAATGCGGGGCTCGATCTCGAGACCCTGGGATTATGATCTGAGCCAAAGGCAGACGCTTAAAGACTGAGCCACCCAAGCGCCCCACCAAACATCATTTGTACCTGAAACAATGACTGACCAACCACAGGGTTCTGTTTATACTTTCATGGGCCTGGAGCACTTTTGCCTTTGTGAATCCTTTTCTCTGTATAGAAGATATAAAAATTACAGTTTATGACCACACTGCTATAAAGATAGATAAATTAATATTATTAATCAAAATATTTTTCTTCTATCTAAAAGAATTAACTTGCATTTTCTTTTTTCTGATTTTAAAAGAAAATTTTTCTGTGGACCCATAAAGTCCTGTGAGCCTTAGCAATGTTCCTATTGGAGAAGTTGGGCCTGACTGGCAAACTATGGCTGTTCAGACCTGGTTATGTGCAGGGCCGAATTCTCCATAAGGCACAATTTAAGTATCTAGCGTTAATATATTTGTCTTTATATCAATGGAGGTTTTTTGTTTGGTTTATGTTTTGTTTTAACAGAGGAAGGGCCCAATGAATGCAAAATGCCTAACACCCACAGAGATCATAATAGTCTTACGTATATGGTAAGCATTTTCTTGAAAATGCATGAAATGAACCTGTCACTTCAAGGAAAGTAACTAACCTTATGTTGCCAATGATAGATTTGAACTTTCAAGCAAAAATTACAGTTTGGGGATACTTGTACTTTGCTGCTGTAAGCTTTACAACTTAACAATATTTTACAGTCTTTTGATGGTATCAGAAAACTGTTGCTATTAAGGAATGTAATTTTCTGGGGCACCTGGGTGGCTCAGTGGGTTAAGCCTCTGCCTTCGGCTCAGGTCATGATCTCGAGCCCCACATCGGGCTGTCTGCTCAGCGGGGAGCCTGCTTCCCCCCCCCACCCCGCCTGCATGTGATCTCTCTCTCTGTCAAATAAATAAATAAAATCTTTTTTAAAAAAAGGAATGTGATTTTCTGATATTGTACAAGAAAAGTGCTCATATTTGGAAGATAAGAAGAGCTATATAACTCCGTTGAAACAACTATTTTCTAAATGACCAACGTATGATTTTATCAAATCATGCATGGCTAAAACATCCATTCAAGGTATAAGACAGATTAACGGACTTTTATGTTACTGAGTTTATTGTTCAGTTTTCAGTTTTAGATTCTGCATTGCAATTAACATTTAAGAAACTACTACTTCTTGAATTTTGGTGTAATATCAAAGAAGAACATGCAAAAGAATATGAGGAGGCTATTAAAATCCTCTGCTTTTCCTTTTTTAAAAAGATTTATTTATTTATTTATTTATTTGACAGAGAGAGAGAGGGAGAGAGAGAGAGATCACAAGTAGGCAGAGAGGCAGGCAGAGAGAGAGAGGGAAGCAGGCTCCCTGCTGAGCAGAGAGCCTGATGTGGGGCTCGATCCCAAGACCCTGGGATCATGACCTGAGCTGAAGGCAGACACCTAATGACTGAGCCACCCAGGCACCCCTAAAATCCTCTGCTTTTCCCCTCAAACACGTATCTGTCTATGGCTGGATTTTTTTTTCTTTTTTTAGAATACTTTAATACATGTAGTAGCTGATTGAATACAGGGAGTATCAGAATCTAGCTATTGTCTATTAAATCAGACAGTAAAGAAATGTGCAAAATTGCAAAACAATGCTACTCTTATTCCTTTTTTTGTTTAGAGCATATAATAGTTTTTCATACAAATACATCATATATTTTTATATATTTTAAAATGAATAAATTAATAAATATTAAAAATTTTCCTGTTTTAATTTCTAATACACCAAATTTTGATAGATACAACCTACATAAACAAAAGCTCTTTAAAGTCTTCATTAAGTTTTAAGAGGATAAAAGGGTTTTAAATCCAAATAGTTTGAGAGCTGCTATTGTAGAATAACTACCTGGTAAAATGTTCAAAAAAGACAATTAAGCTTGAAAAGCCGGTGACAAGGAGTAAATACAGTGGAAATCCAAATATATTTACTATCAAGTGGATACGGATACAAGAGCTGGAAGAAGAGTGGTGGTTCTCTCCCAATGGGATACTAAGGAGATTTTCATATTTTGCGCATTTTGATTTTCCAAGTTCCACATCGCAGACATGCATTTCTTTTGCAATTGGAGGAAAAAAAGCTGGTGAAACCCCTGAGCCAGATTAGGTGAGGGGACAGGTCACCGAGGAGGTGAAAGAACAAGGCATACGAAATAAGGAGGAGAGAAGAGAAAGAAAAAGAAGGTGGAGCCTTCTGGAGAGAGGAAAAGAGAGGGCCTCTGCCTGACCAGCTGTGAGGAACAATATTGCTGGTGACTTCTACGAGAACAGTGCACTGTAGAGAAGTATTGGGGATGAGATGGCTGAGATCACCTCTTGGGGGTGGGGTATAGACTCTAACTCATGAATGGTGGTGTGGGACTGAGTGGGGACAAAAAGACCCACTCTGCACTGGGTGGGGGGGTTGGAAGCCTGGATGAGCACCAAGAGGAAACCAACCCCCCAAGAAGTGTCCTTCAGGTACAAGTTACAAAAACTCAGATCCTGGATGAACCTGGATTTGAACCTCACTGCCTGTCCTCTCTGTGATCTCAGGCAGATTTCTTGCCCCCCCCAAAATGTATAGTGTCCTTATCTGTAAAATGGGAACAGAAATGTATGAGAAAGAGCCTGCCTATGGTGAGGGTCAAATTATGGGATATACATGCTCTTCACTAAGACAGAACCGATGCTGGGGTGGACAGTTCTTGGCCACCTAGGGTCGCAGAATTACTTCTGAATTACTTCTTGGCCTCCTAGGGTTGCATATTGGCATCTGTTGGACAGTCATCTTCTGTGTCTGACCTTGGCCATCACTGTGGACCTGGGGAAGAAAAACCCCCAGGTCTGTCTGCTGCCAGGACACCAGCAGGCTATAGGAGTCTCCCGTTCTCCACACAGGCCTGGCCTTCCCTTCAGCTGCAGTGTTATCTTTTGTTAAGGTTTCCAGGAGTACCTCCTACATTTTGGACCAGGGTCTGGATAGCATGGAAATACACCTGCATGGGCCTGGCACAAAGTAGTTGCTCAGCAAGTGTTTGTTGATTGAATAAACAAAGTCTGGCATCCTTCTGACTTGTTGTGGTCCACAGAAACCTCATCTGTTGCCTGACCCCTGCGAAACCGAGGGGCCTGCACAAGGATCCAGGGGAAGGACAAAAGAACAAGGGAGGCAGTCTCTGTACCTTCCCTGACACCCACCTGTAGCTTCCCTGAGGGAGTCTCACACATCCTTAATGCTTTCATGGGGAACCCAAAGAATCATCATTTCTCCGGTTTCATCTGTTGTTACTCTCCCCTTCACTCATTTCACTCCAACTCCACACTCATTATTCCCTTTTTTAAAAAATTGAGATATGGGGCACCTAGATGGCTCAGTCAATTGTCTGGCTCTTGATTTCAGCTCAGGTCATGATTTCAGGGTTGAAAAACAAAAAAATGAAAAAAAATTTGCAAAGCAGTGTCCACTACAAGCCATTTATGTATTCAGTAATCCAATTAAATACTGAGGCCATACTTTGTGCCACACACCAATGAAGATTAAGCAATGAACAAAACAGGCAAAAGTCCTTGACCTCTGGGAGTTTGAAATCCAGTAGGGAAATAAAGACAAGAGGCTAAAGAGTTGACCTGTCAGATAGTGTAACCGCCGTGAAGAAAAATAAGGCAGGGAAGGGGGAGAGTGTAAGATGGGGTGGCGTTTCAAATTTGAGAGAAGGCCTCCCTGAGAAGGTGACATTTAAGCAAAGACCTGAAGGAGTAAGCATGAGGATGGGGGGAGGAGAAAGTGTTCCAAGATGAAGAAGAGGAAGTGCAAAGGCCCTGAGGCAGAAGTGTTTGTGAGGTGGTCAAGGTGACTACAGAAAGAAGTAATTATGTGATGTAATAGAAGTGGTAATCATATTGCAACATATAAATGTATCTAGTCAGCCCATTCCTTAAATTTACACATTGCTATATGTCAGTTTATATCTCAATTTTATTTATTTATTTATTTATTTATTTATTTATTTATTTATTTTTTAGGAGAGAGCGAGCGAACTCCGGGGTGGGGAACAGACGTAGAGGGAAAGACTCTTAAGCAGGCTCCACACCCAATCCAGAGCCCACAAGGCAGGGCTCCATCTCAGGACCCTGACATCATGACCTGAGGCCAAATCAAGAGTTGGAGGTTTAACCTACTGAGCCACCCAGGAGCCCCTGCTTTGCAAAGATTTAAGGTGTGATGTGAAAGCAGCACATCGAGGGAAGGAGGTTACCACTGCTGCTACCGGGACAGCCTGAAATCCGGGAGTGGCTTTGAATTAATTCTCTAATCTCTTCCCATCACCTTCAGCAAGGTACACTAAACTTCACATTCTTCCTGGCGGGTGTGTATTATTATTTAAATTTGATCCACAGCGGGGTGCCGAGGTGGCTTCCACCATCGCAATTTGGCCAAGAAAGGGAAGGAAGCAGAGAGAAGGCCCTATTTAGATACCCTGGATGGGGCGCTAACGCCTTCGGGCAAGAAACCAATTTAGGACTATATAGATGGGCTTGCAGTGATTCCTTCTCTTTCTGCTTGTCTGCGGTTTTTAAAAAAAAATGTGTGTGTGTGATAATCACTTTTGATGGCAGTAGATCCCAACTTGGGTCCAATAGTGAAGGTTGGATGAATCAAAGTAGTTAGCCGCTTCCATGGACAAAGCAGGTCCAGACTTCCGGGGGTCACTGTAAAGAAGCCCAAGGGAGCCAAAGAGGGCTCGGCGGGGGCTTGCACCAAAAGACAGCGGCAAGTTCCGAGGTGTGCGGGCGGTGTGCACTGCTGGCTGGTAACAGCAGTTATGCCTCCCCTTCCCCGGTTAACGGGAACGCTTCTAGGGTTGAGTCTGCTCCAGTGCCGTGCTCAGGCACACAGTAGGTGCTCAGTAAGTGTCGCTGGAGACACAGAGGCTTGGAGGTGCGCGGGAGAAGCTTCTCTGCGGGGGACTAGAGCCTTTCCCAGCACAGGGCTCAGGGCGCGCCCGGGGCTCGGCCCTGCGTCCGGCGTCCACCCTCCAGCCCGGGTGTCGGCGGGCAGGGCCTCGGGGCTGCCGGCGGACAGACCGGCCGACCTGGCGATGGAGCGTGGAGGCCGCGGCGCGCGCAGCCGCGGGACCGGGGTCAAGGCCGGGGCGCCCGGGTGGCGCGGGAGGGGTGGCCGGACGCGCGGGGCGGCATGGGATGTGACGAGCGGCGCGCTGTGCATTGTGGGAGTCCCGGGGCCGCGGCGACTGGTTCCAGTTCACTCGGCAGCGGAGCCGGGCGGAGGGGGCGAGCGCGCGGCGCGCGGGCGGGAAGCGAGGAGGCGGGCGGGCGGGCCAGCGAGGAGCGCGGAGAGAAAAGGCGCGAGCGGCTGAGAGGGCACGGGCCGGACACCTAGCTGCTGCCGCCGCCGCCGCCGAGCCGCCCCGTAAGTGCCGCGCGGGCCCCCTCGCCGCGCGCCCGGTCCCCCGCCGCCCGGTCCGGTCGCCGCTCTCCGGCCGCGGGGACCCGGGAGCGGCCGGGCCTGGTGCGCACGAGTGGCGCTCGGCCGGGCTCGGGTCGCCGCGCTCCGCGTGGCCAACGCGGGGCCTCGCGCGCGCACGGCGCCCTCCCAGGCCCTGCCGGGCCGCGCGGGATTCTCTCTGGTTTTGTTCAAGCAGCAAACCCGGAAGCCAACTTCTCTCCAAACCTCGTCCTCCTGCCCGCGCCTGGGCGCTTTTGTGGGAAGGCGACAGTGCTGGCCCCTCTCCCGGCGACCCTTCCCGGGGCGCGCGAGCGGGCTGAGCCCGAGGCCCGGGGAGGCCCCGCGGCACTGGCCGGCCAGCCTGGGCCTGGGCGGCCGGGAGCTGCGGTGCGCGGAGTTGTATTTGGTGAGGCCCCCGCCAGCCCGCGAGTTGCCGGCCCCCGGCACAATAAGTCGGGCCCGAGAGCCAGGTGGCGGCGGTATAGGAGTCTGGCTCCGTCTCTGCGCAGAAGGGAGGGTTGGCGGCTGGGGGGATACACTCGTGGGATCGGAGCCAGGCAGGGCCCGGGAGGGGGTTGTCCAGGGAGTGGCTGGAGAGGGAACGCGGGAACACTCCTTCCCCCCCACCCTTGCCCTCGTTCATCTTCTGATCGGCCTTTTGTTTGCTTTGTGGCTGGGAGTTTTTTGAAAAGGTAACTCCGGAAGGCTGTAGGCTCCCAGGGTGGAGAAGGCCTGGAAGGAAGGGACTCGCTGGGGTGGGGAGGGGTGGGGAGGTGAGCGCGCTGGATGCTGCGGGCGGTGTCACCTGACAACAGGTGTGCGGTGTGGCGCGCCCCGCCTCCACTCCAGGGACCACGGATCGCTCAGGGATCTAGATGGTCAGTAGATTGGAAGATTCTCTCAGACAAGATGTTAGGGAAAATACTGCACAGTTTGAAAGCGAGAAACGTCTGTACAAACAGCTAAGGCAAACTTTGAATTCAGCAATTACAATTACCATGAAATCCTTGTAAGATTTTAATGATCCAATAAACAGCATATAAAAATAGACAATTAGAGGAGCCTTCCTGCTGGCTTCTCTTTTTCTTCCACCTCTGTGGTTTGAGGTTTTACCGTTAAAGAGGGGGCAAAGTACTTTGTCCCAGGCTTCCTGCTCAGCGGACTAGGGGAGTTTCAAAGAGCTTTAAGTTTGAGTGGGAGACTCTAGGTGTAAGTTAGGTGGAATCCACCTGCTGCAGGTGCCCTCAGAGCACTTATTGACTCTGAAATGCCCACCTTATGCCTGCAACTGGAAATTATACCCCTTGTACACAACGTACTAAAGTCAGTGTCATCCCAGTCTTGCACAAAAGCCTCTCTAGTGGGGATAGATTTGCTTTAAAACTTTAAATTTTTTTCTTAAAAAAAAAAAAACCCAAACCAGAAGACCCTTGAGTCTTTAAATTCTTCCCCTCTCTAGTTTTAGTAGGAGAGCAGGAAATCTCTTTGTTCTGTTACTTTGTTTTAGCTTACCAATGCTGATAGCTATATGAAGGCATTAAGAAGGAGGGAAGAGTTTAAGCGAAAATTACTTGAGGTAGGGCCTTTAGAATGAGGAGTGGTCTGGACCACCACTTGTGACACTCTAACACACAGCCCCAAGCCACTGGCGTGGTCTGTACCCAAGGGACCAGGGGCAGGGAGTGGGACATCTCCGTCTGCCATTTCTTTCTGGTCCTGGTGAGAGTAGAACTGTGAGACCCCTTATCCTTTTCCCATGGAGAGGCTTGGGTACATGTATTCTGGGACCTGCCTCTAATATGTTCAGAGCTAATGTTGTCCCTGGTCATTTAAAGGTGATTTATTAAAATAAACCAAAGTGCAAACCCCAAGCTGTCAAAACACAATAAGAATTTATATATGCTATTGATCAGAATTACAGCAGCTTCTACTTTTTGTTGGATTGTGTCTTTGGGTTGGTGTTAGGTTTTTCAGAGCCCCGTTCTTGGCACATATTCTGGGAAGGAGCAGGGGTTGGGAGGCCCATGCCAATCCTATGGGTCCTCCCCCACATTCTATAGTTCTAGAAGCACATTGGAGGCCATCCCAGCTCTTACAAGTGAGCCTAAGTGGGTTCTGAAGAGTTATATAGCTTGTTTGCTTGGATCAAGCCTACCAGATTCATATCTTACTGTCTTTCAATAAATAATTCCTGAGAATCACCTCTGAGTCAGGCGCTGGGATCAGGAGCATGATCAAGAGATGCCCAGTCCTCATCCTTGGGAAGGTGATGCAAAGAGAAGACAGGCAAGTGGCTGTTGTAAGGTTGGTGCAGAAGGCCACAGTAACTCTCATGGTAGTCCCCATAACAGTGACATAAGCCGGAGCAAGCCCTTCCTGGGTATAGAAAAGCCAAGTAGGAACTGGCTGGGCAGAGGAGGGCAGATGTGGATAAGTGTTTGAGGCCTGGGGAGCCCCATGTGTTGAGTCTTAGAACAGTGAGCATAGAGGTCTATAGGGGAACTGCCATTACTGTCAGAATGGCTGAATCCTAGAGGGAGTCAGGTGAAGCGAGAAGAAACCTCGAAGGCTCTGGGCAGGAGAGAGACATGGCTAGATGTTCTTTATTCTTACTGGGAATACTTCAACCATTCAGCAAATACTGAATGGCTTCTAGATGCCAACCCCATCCAACCAGGGTCCTCCTCTATTGAAGCTCACATTAAACTTTTCCTTTGATAGCCTTCCATTGAAATGGCTATCTTAAAGTATGGCACAACCTTTAAAAGAGAGAGGAGGTGGGAAGGAAAGTTTCCTCTTGAAGCAGGAAGACAGTGCCTTGCTATTGAATGGTAGTGCCAATTCCTTTAGCGCAGATCATGAGCTTGGGGGTTTACAGAGGTGAAATTTTAATTCCAGACTAGCCTTCTGGAAACTCTTTCCTAAATAATACTTGTGTTTGGCTTCTGTTTTTAACCCCACCACAAAAACCTGACACACAAGGAAGATACATGTGCTGGAACAAAATTTGCAGTTTAGGATTTATTTATTATACCAATTTGTCCTTCTCTCCTTGTTTGTAATCCCTTGGCTCACTGAGGGTGGACTGTAAGTCCTTTAATCATCCAGCTCACTAGATGATGTAGTGTTTTATGAATGGAGAGAGATGTTTCTTCTGATTGGCTAGTGTACCAGAGCAAGTCTCTCTTCTTGGCCAATCAGAGGGCTGTTTCTGAAGCCCAGCTCTGTGAGTGATAGTTGTGGAGTAGATCCTCGTGCCTCTGGGGACATGACAGCAGTGACACCGTTAATCATCTGGTATGATGGGAGTAAATGGAAGAGAATGTCGTCAACAGGATTAGTGTCCCATGCTTCACAATTAAGGGCCTCAGGCTGGCTGTCATGATTGGAGTTGATGGGAAGTGACAAATGCATGCGGACACGTGGGCATTTATCCAGCTGCGGGGAGTGGATGGTGCGGTCCTCCCTCGGCAGCAGTGACTTGAACCACTGATTGCTCAGATTCCCCCATCCTAGGGTGCTGGAAATAGGGCCGTTTGACTAGCAGCTCCCCAGCAGTTCTGGTCAATATTTCATTTGGGATCGATATGCACGAATTTCATTGCTTGGATAATAAAAGACTTCACAACCGCCGGTTACAGTGGTTCTGTAAGTGCCCTGATAGAGTTGTCTATGCTGTAGCCTTAGCAGAGGTCAGTCATTTACAGATGCGAGGAAGCTAACTATTTCCCTCTGGTCTCTTTCAACTTTTACCGAGCTAGTCTCATGGCAAAAGAGAGGCAGCAGAAGCCATACAATTATCAGGGAGTGGGAAGGACCCTTCGTGGCTCCCACTTTAGCTGTCGGTGCAGTTGTGGTATTCCCTTCCTGGGAATCCTTAAAGTGATTCCATGAGCTCCCTGAATTTTGAAGATATGAGTTCCCACAGGGATTGGCCAGGTATGTGTCCACGAGTGATCTTGCTGAAGGTGCCTGACTTGTGTCCCGCTTGCCACATCTCTGAGTCCTGTGGCCTATGGCCTTTGGAAATGCTGCCTTCATCTTTGTTAAGAGAACCCCATCTACTGTAAATGCCAACTGATCAGTCACCATCCAGCCAGCATTTTAGAGCCTACCAGATCACAGGTTGGTGGAGGCCTGGTAAGCAGAGCCCACTGGTGCATCCCTTCACACAGACAAGGGAATTGGTGGTGATGATACAGTGTAGCAACTGCTAAGGTCGAGGAGGTTGGTTTCACAGCCAGCCTTCTTCCTAGTCCTGTGCCATCAGGACAGATCACATGCCCTGACCCATCTCGGTTTGTGGGAGGCCTGTGGTCAGAGACTTGCCTCTCACTCAAGCCTGGCTAACTTCTCCATACAGCCCTTCTCCACCAGTGTGCGACTCTGGGTAAGCTTTGGGCTTCTGCAAGCAAGGTTTGTGTCTATTGTGATTGATTTTGTAGTCAGAGGAGTTGCAGAGGTAAAGACCACAGAGATCCCTTCAAGATCAACCACAGAACCTTCATTTCCAGTCAAAAAAGACCCAGCTAAGATAATGTGCCATAATGAATGAAATGCCAAGGTTGCCTGAAGCCATGTCACCATCGTCAAAGCACATGGAGGCTCTCTCTAGGGGTGAGGACTTAGAGTTTCTTGAATGGAGTACCCTCCTGGATGATTAGTCCAGGAAGGAAGCACACAGTTTTGTCGGTTTGACAAGATAGTAGAGCTGTTTCTCTTCTGAGCAACATCAGTGCCTTGAAGAGAAGCCGAGTGTGTTAGAAGCCACTTTTTCTGTGACAGGGGACCATCCAACTCTCAGAAGAGGCTGGATGCAGGACATGGGTCACATAGGGCTCAACGGGCTTTGGCTGGCTGTTCACACCCTGGTTTCGTGGTCAGTTTTTACCTTGGTTTGTTGTGTGATGGAGCTGGGTGTTTTCTCTGCTGACTGGATAGCTAAAGGACATATCTCAGCCACTCTTGCGGTTAGGTGAGACCATATGACCAACTTCCAGTCAGTGAATCACGGTTAGTAGTGGTATGCCCCCTTCCCCCCTCAGGCCTGGCCCTTGAAGGCCTCCATGCGTTATCCTCCATGGCCTTTTCCCTTCTGTGGTAACCCTGAGAATTGCGCAGTGAGGGATGGGGGGGTCTGGGCCCATGACTCATGTGCAGTAGCACCAGCCAGTCATGGAAACCCATTTTGGACTTTCACGAGGGAGAAACAAGCTGTAGGGGCTTGTTTGTTAGAGCAGCTGGTGCCATCCTTGCCAGTGTGAATTGCCCGCATCAGCTTTCCAGGAGGCGGCCTCTTTTCAAATTATACACGTTGTTGTTATTTTTATTGACCGTCCTGAGCACTCACTCCGTCAGTGCTTGTCAGGCCCTGTATATGCATGTTTTTGTTCTGTTCTCCCACCAACTGCTCGGCATCCATTCTGTCTTCATCCCCGCTTGATGGTAAGATAAGCTCTGAGGGTGACATTATGTCACGTGCCCAAGGACACATAGGCAGTAAGCAGCAGAGCCACAACCTGAATGAAGCCAGTCTGTCTTTGGAATTTGGCTTTAACCCCAGTGCTCAATGGCCACATCCATCACAGCCACTCTCTCCCCATGTGGGTGCCTGGCCATGGCCACCCATGTCTCCACAGACCCCTGAAGAGTGGAATGGAGCGGGCAGACTTGCGGGTTTATCTGGAGACTGCCCAGCTACAAGGCGATTTTCTGAAAGATATTTTTAAAGTTACCACATATCACTGGATGTCGGAGACTGCATGGCTTCGCCAGAAGTCTCTCCGAGCTGTGGCTGCAGCTTGGGGACCTACAGTTAGAAGTGCGGGAGGAACATGGGGAGGAGTGAGGAGCAGGAGCTGCAGGGTCAGCCTTGGGGGATGAAGATGTGGGGCTGTGTTATCAGGAGCCTGACTGAAACTTAGGTGTGAAGATGTTGTCCTCTCAGCAGAGTGACACTCGGGGATCCATAATGTTGAAGGTCTTGCCTGGGACCCAGGGACTTAGGGACAAGCTGACCACCTGGCACCAAGTCGCTTACAGTGCAGTCGGGCTGGGGAGGCAGGTGCACAGATACGTGCCAGAAGGTGAGCTTCGGGAACAGGGAGCAGCGAGTGATGCCAGTCAGCGGTCGGGTCTGAGGACAGGGATGGCATGAGCGCCAGCACAGTGGGTCGGGAAGAGGACAAAGGGCGTCAGAGGCGGGGGAGATATTCTGGACCCTGCATTGCAGGGCAGGAAGTCAGGGGCGGCAGGAAGCAGTGCCACAGAAGCAGGTGAAGGATGCTGTTTGAGGCTCGCTCAGGGTGACGGGGAATGTGCAGGGGGGGGCACACATCCTCTGGCCTCCATGGAGAGAGACTGGAGCTGAGGATGATAGGTGAGGAGAGAGAGCTGAGTCAAGGCAGGGAGGCTGAAGAGAAGGGAAGAGGCCCGAGAAGTTTCGAAGTGGGTTCAACAGAGCTTGGCTCATGGCTGGGCACTGTGAAGATGGGCAGAGAAGTAGGGCCCAGGTTGGCTGCTGCTTGGTGACTTGGTACATGAGGTTGTCACTGCTGGGGCTGAGAAACCCAGAGGAGGGAGTTCCAGGTGCCCATGGGACTTTCAAGTGGGTCCTTGCCACAGGCAGTTAGAACAGAGCCCTGGGGCTCCACGGCCAGGTGTGCACCTGGGAGGCCCCAGCATGTCCACATAAAGGCTGGAGTGGAAGGGAAGCACCGGGAGCATCACTTTTAAGGAATGAGCGTTTCGAGGGCCCATCGGGCTCGTGAATGCTAATGGCTCCTCTCTGGGCCAGGACATTGCCTATTTGCCACAGAGGCAGCCCCAAACATACCCAGACAGCTCTGCCTGGGGGTGGGAGCTGACACCAGGGCTCTGGGAAGAACAGGGCTAAGCTGCATTAATCATCACGGACCGTAGGCCTCTCCTGCTAAAGGACGGGAAATGTTCAGATCTGAAAACTCCTAGTCCAGAGGTGTGGGGTTGGTCCGTGAAACACATCTGTAGTATAGGAAAAGACTGCTGGGAAGCCCCATGACAGTTTTCCCTGCAGACGCACATGTGCACACGTGTTTATGTATACTATTTCCTGCTCAGAGTCAGCATGGACACCTGTTTGCAGGGACTCTTTCAAAATGGAGCCCATCGCAGCAAGAAATGGGGCCATTTAATTGTTTCAGAGAAACTCAGGCCCTTCTGGGGTTCTCTTTAGCTCGCAGTGATCAGTTAAGACTTGGTGCCCCTTGATGAGAAATGTAAGGTTCTCATCATAATTGTCCAGCCCCCCTCCCCCCCACCCACTGCCCCCTTAGAGTGCTCAAGAATCTGCTGTCTGCTGTTTTGGCTATCTGTGTCAGGCAGATGACTTCAGATGACCTTATGCGTCGCCCTGATGTTATATGGACCACAGTGTGTTCCGAATATAGGGCTGGGCATCAGTAACAAGGACTCCTAACTCTGTGGCCTCCACTGGTGTTGTGGCATGGCCTGTTGGAGCTGGAGTGACCTACATAGCCCACAGCCTGACCTCAGTTTACCAGTAGAGAGTCCTGCCCGTTTGGTTCAGTGGTTGAACATAGATGTCCTCTGGGAAATGCTTGCCTGGTGCCCAAGGATAGGCTGAGGCCTCTTCACAACCCCTCTCCCAGCACCCTCACTGCCTTTCCTGGTTACCACTTCAGTAACTGTAGGGTTATTTCATCTCTCTCTGCCCCATGAGCTCCAGGAGAACAGAGAAGATCCCACCGGCCTTGTGCCTTGCTGTCTCCATTCCCCAGCACAGTTCTTAGAGTGAGCGCATGAATGACTCAAATGCTCTCATTGAACATTTGAGACCTTGAATCCTCTTAGCACACGTGTAGACCTTACTGATGCTCTGCCAGGAGTGCAGCCAGGGGCGGCCCTCTGAGAGCCTGATGGGAGAGATGGGGGCAGAGCCACATCATCGTGGTGTCATGTGCAAGGCAGCCCAGGGATGGAGTTGCTGGATCTGGGCGCTTGGGGAAGGGTTGGCAGAACTCAAGTGAGAGGGATCGTGGCTGTCCTGGCCAAAGGGCAGGGCCCCTGCAGGGGAGGGCATTTGTGGGGAGCTGTGCGTAACTCCCCCTGTGCCCGAGTTTGGAGCACCTGGAGGTATAGGGTGAAGCTGGATGGATGTGCCAGGCCTTGATTTCTAGGACATTTCCATGACGGCCAGGGGTGTTGATTCTTCCTCAGGAATGTGGCAGCCAGAGAAAGCTTTCAGATCAGTGCCATTAACCATTCAGATGTGTCTGTACCCGCCCGGAGGGCAGGGCGATTGGAGAGTATGGCCCGATGTGGGGAGACCTCTTCAGGAGATGTTCGTGCTGGCCTGGATTCAGTCACAGTCGGGTGGACAGGAGAGGCCTTCTGAGAGTTGATGGAGACAGAGTAACCTCTGGACTCGAATGGCATTTTGGATGGGGAGGAGGAGCAAGGAAAGACAAGCGCTTCTCCGTCTTCTCTGAGGACGGGCCCAGCCGGCGGGCTGGAAGTGTTCCGAGGGCCTGTGATGAGCTGTTCTTGGCCCCACGGAGCTGTTCTTGGCCCCACGGAGAAAGGATCGTGAGGTAGAGACACTGCTTTCATCAGACGACCTAGGTAGCAGGCTTTCCATCATTGCTGGGGGAAGGTGCCATAGTTTTCCTTCACGAAGGCTTCCGCATGTGTCCATCCTGGTCTCAAGGATACGAAAATGCAGTTATTGAACAAGTGTGCAGGACGTCGCCAAGAAATCCCATTGCCTTTTACATCATGGGGCATAAAGGCAAGGCACTTAAGAGCACTCATTGTCAGAGTAGTGTTGAAGCGGAAGTGGCCACTGAAATGGATGTTACAGTATCAAAGGTGAAAAGCATCCCTGTTCTCTTTCCAGGGGCGAGGTGCTCCAGCAGAGGGCCCCAGCCGGGCTCGGCTGGGGCTCAGTGACTGCAGGCGGTGGCCCTTCCCCTAGGGGCCGGGGAGCATGGGGCGGGGGGCGGGGGGCAGACTCCATTCCCATGGTCCTGACGTCTGTGCCTCTTGACTCCACAGTGTGCTTTACTGATCCACCTCCAGGGCTGCCGCCATGTCGAGCCGGGGTGGGAAGAAGAAGTCTACCAAAACCTCCCGGTCCGCCAAGGCGGGAGTCATCTTCCCGGTGGGGCGGATGCTGAGGTACATCAAGAAAGGCCACCCCAAGTACCGGATCGGAGTGGGGGCGCCCGTGTACATGGCCGCCGTCCTGGAGTACCTGACGGGTGAGTACACCCGAGTCCCCCCAGGGGCACCCCTGGATTTGCGTTGTGGCAGTCCGGACACCCTCCAGGGGAGCCCACCGTGGGGCTCCTTTTCTCTTGAGACTTTTCAAACCTGCAGAGAAGCTACAGGAGTAGTACGATGGACCTTTTCACCCAGATGCCCCAGTTGTTTACATTCTGCCCTGTTAGCCGTCCGTTTGGAAATTTCTTTAATCTCCCAACATTGGCCTTTGTAGTTTGTGTGTGTGTGTGTGTGTGTGTGTGTGTGGTTTTTTTGTTGTTGTTGTTTTCTTCCTGATCCAAGATCCATTTCAGGATCCTGCATTTCCTTTAGTTGTCAGGTTTCTTTAGTCTTATTTAAGTTGAAACAATTCCTTACTATTTTTTCTTTTCTTTGAATCTCCCATGACATGGACGTTTTTTGAAGAGTGCAGCCAGTTGTGTTGCAGAATGTCCATCAGTCTGGGTTGGTTTCATGCTTGCCTTTGGGTTGAGCACTTTTGACGGCGGGGCTTGCCCAAGTGCTCTTACGTCCCTGTCTAGTATTGTGCTAGGAGGCACCTGACGTGGGTTTCTCCTGCTGTTACTGATTCACTGCGGTCCTATGGTTAAGGATTTCTGCACATCCTGAATCACAGTCTTCCCCCAGTGGCTTTGGCATTCCTGGATGCTCTTACCTGAATCGGTTATTGCTGTAGTGGTTACAAAAGAATGCTGTTTCTGTTTCTGTCATTTCTTCTGCTTGTATTAGTTGGCATTCTTCTGTAAAGAACTTACTTTCCTTCTGCCCTTCCCTCTTTCTTTTCTTTGGACTCGTAGTGTTGCTTCATGGACATCTTTATTGGGTTATACACTACACGTCATCACCCAGGATAGGGCTCGCATTGTCTCACATTGGACATTCAGGCCACTTCTGCTGTCCTTTGTGATGGCCTCTTCCATTCTTACACATTTTCTTGCTTTCCCCCACAACGAGATGTTCAGGTCTCACCCTGAATTTCCCCAGCCCCAGTCTCAAAATCAGCCATCTCTCTCAGGGGGCAGGGGTGGTCCTTTTACCGAAAATAACTTTATTGGTCTCACTGGTGGCTCCATGGCCACTGCGGGAAGCCAGCTGAGGAAGGATATCACCCCCATCTGTAGTGACTCAAAAACCAGCCTCAAAGTGTAAGAGAGCTTGCCTGGGGCCTCATAGAGCAAGTAAGGAGCTGAGAAGGGACCCAGATCCTGCTGGGTCATTGTAATGCTTTTACTGCTTAGTGCTCCATGCTCCTCGGGGTGTGTGGCAGGAAGGGCACCCGCGATCTTGCAGCCACCTCTCCCACAGCCAGACAAGGGGACTCAGCAAGACATGGTGCCCCTTCCAAAGTGATAACACGCAGCAGGAATGCTGGATCACTTCTTGCTTCTCCCATCTCTCAGTGAGGCGACACCAAGGGTTCCTCCCTAAAAACATGGTCATGAAGTTGTGTTCTTCTGAAAGCACCGAGGCATGAGAAATCACCGGTGGGTTACACTTGGGAGACGTCCACACTTCTGGGACATTTAACCCTCTGCTTCGCAGACTCTCAGAGGCAGCATGCCTGGTAGCATGAGCTAGATGTGGTTCTTCTCATTCTAGACATGAGGAACCAGAGGCCCAGAGCTTGCGATACGCCCAGAAAAGCCATGTGGAACATTGGCCGTCAGGGGAGAAGTTACTAGATAGGAGGCAGAGAACATTGTTTCGTTCTGGCTTGTCAGTTTACATGCTGTGTGACCCAGAGTGATTCACTTAACCTCTCTGGACCCCGGTTTCCTTACAACTCAGATGTTGACAACAGCCCATGCTCCACCAACTCCAGGCTGCTGTGACAGCCAGAGGGCTTTGTTTGAGCACGATGGGAAAGCTGACGTGCTTGGCATACCCAGTCAGGCGGTGGTTCCTGGGTCCCGAAGGCCTTGATGTCCCTGTCACTGGGATGTCCACAGATGCTGTCATTAAGTCAAGTGTCAGATCGGTTTCATTTCTTTCTTCAAGCTTCTGTTTTTTAGTTGGCAGGATATGGGGCAGGGGTTAGGGGTTACCATTGCTCCAGCATATCCGAGGCAGTACTGTTTGTGCCGCACAGAAAATCTGGATGTCTTCCTCATCTGTGGCTGGCTGGCTCTGGAGCTGAGCACGGTGCTCATGACTTTGAGGTCAGTGGGCCCGTTCTCTTGGACTTTGCTTCTGTTTGCACCCACACCCCCTGTGCCTCTCCCCAGCTCTCGTGGGTGTGTGGTAGTGGTCACAGAGGGGTGTGGGAATGGCCAGGGCTGCCCATCACCAGCACTGGACAGTAACTCAAGGCGAGTTTTACTCAGGTGTCAGCCATGTTAACCCCTGTATATTAAGAATAATATATATTTTTACATTTTACCAAGTCCTCCTGGCAGAGCCATAGTTCATTGAATTTGAGCCATTTTTTTTCTGCCTGTATACAGTGCTGAGTCACTGGCTTGACCATTGCCCTATGCCTGCCCCACTGTGGTGCCTGGTCCACATGACGAACACTTCGGGAGACCTCCTGAGACATTAGTGCTGTGCTTAGTCTTGTTGTGGTCACTTGTGCCCTGTTGCCAGAGGGGGTAGTAGCTGAGCTCTGGGGCCACATCCAAGGAAAACACTGTGCTGTTCCAGGCCTCGAAAAAGCACTGCATGCCTGCACTGACGGACCAGCGCTAAGCACCTTGGCCTGCGATGTGACAGCATGTACATATTTGGAAGTCCTGAGTATTTGCCCCCTCAGAACCTTGGTTTTGTTCTATGAGTGGGAGGGGAAGGTGGACAAGCTCTCTCTCCGCTCTGCTTTTTTATTTTGCTTCCCTCCAGACACTTTCTCATTCTTTCTACAAACTGTTGAGCACCTGCCATGTATCAGGCCCTGTGCTAGGCTCTGTACGAGAACACAGGAGTGACTGCGGCAGAAATGGTCTCTGTTCTGTGCCGCTCATGGTCGAGGCTGGAGAAAGAACCAAGCAGCCCAGGTGGTTACTGCCTGGGATAGACTCCATGGAGAGCATGAACCGTCCAGTGCAGGGCTCAGGCACCTGGGCGCCTGGAGAGGGACTGGCTCAGGAAGGCTTCTGGGAGGAGGAGCTCTCGGCTGTGACCTGGAGAAGGAGGTGGGGCCCATCAGCCCCATGAGAGCTGGCAGTGGGGCTGTGCCACCCAATCACCTGTGCTCCAGGTGCCTACAGGGCGCCAGCCTCAATCCAGAGCTCAGGGAAGATCAAGGATGAGGGAGGAGCCCATGTGCCAGCCCTCGAGCAGCTCAGGGCCTCGACCAGGGTGTGGCCCAGATGTGGTGCTCCAGCATGAGGCGTGTGAGCCAAGTCCCAGCCAATCAGCAGGACCTTGCTGAACATGTCTCTGGCCCTGGGATTGAAGCCGGAGCTTCCTCCCCCCAGAGAGCTTTTTGTCCACAGACAGGTACAGGCAAGAAGGCAGTGCTGTGGGTTTGTGTTAGATGGAGGAGGCTTATTAACCAAAACCCCCCCTGCTGGTCTAGCTGTCACCCAAAGGGCCCTGTAGAGGGACTGTGTTCTCTGCGTGGCCCAGGCTCTTCTAGGTGGTGCACAGAGCTGCAGGCCTAGTGAGGAAGTGTATGGCTGATGCCCTTCGGCATGGCTAGGCCAGGCCTCCAGCATTCAGCAGGCCCCAGTGGAGAGATGAGGGGTCTAGATGAGGTTGCTGCTAATAGGACAGCTGAGCTACCAGGGTCCTGCTGGGACTAGGTGGCTGCAGAGCAGGGAGCTGATGTCTCCCTGGTGTCCAGCCCTGGGGACCAGATGGGACGCCACAATATTCAGGGATGTCACATAGAAGCAGTAGAGCTGGGTGGTTAAGATGCGGACCTAGGTGTCCACAATTTCATAATTGTGGCCTTGGGCCGGTTGCTCACATTTCTGGACTGTGGTTTGATTATCTGTACCCTGGGGCTAGCGGGGACTGTCCTAGAGGCTGCAGTGAGGGGACGCAGGGGAAGGGCTCATCCCATACACGTAGTGTAAGGGCCCACATCTGAGCCTTACCATTGGGGTTAAGGCAGAGAGAGGAGGAAGTCCCTAACACCCGCACTCTGGCAGCTGAGTTACTTCCCTTAGGATGGTAATGGGGGCTGTCACTGCTCACTCATGCGTGTGGTCCTTCAGCTGCTGAGAGCCCACCAAGCCTCACCGGCACCCGCAGAGGATGCCTTGGCGGCCTCAGTCCTGTTCTTTCTGGTTTGTTTCAAGCAGCACGTAAGTCCTCCCCCTAAAGCCTGTGCCAGCCTCAACACCAAGATGTCCTGTTAGCAAACTCGTCTATCTGATGTTGGAGGCCCCTTCCATCCTGGGCACCTGGCACATGCATGGACATCTACCTGAAGGATTTTTCAGTTAGCCAGGAGCTGGGCATGCCAGAGCAGAGGCCCACCGGCATTCAGAATGTCTGAGCCAAGAGTGGCCCTTCAGGCCAGGAGCCATCAGAGCCCAGTGACACCCCCCAACCATGCAGAGCATGTTGTCATGGGTGAGGGACCCCATTCTCCTCCTTATGGCCTGCTCCAGGCTGGAGTAGGTATGGGGAGGAGGTTGTAGCCTTGCATCTTGCTCTGAAATGTGAAGCTGGCCTCTGTTTCTCCTCTTGGGTCCAGAGCCCAATCATCTGTCATACTTAAAAGGCAAAGGCAACCTCTAGAACATGCTTCAGCCTGGCCACCAGACAGCTCCTTCCCCAGATCTGTGGGTGCCTGGCTCTGCTTCCCTGCTGGGCTTTCCGGAGTTCTTCCCAAGAAATGTGACACAGTCCATTGGGGCGGCCCCTACCCAGCCATCACCTTTGCCCCATGGTACTGTGGTGCTTGTCCCTTCCATGACATTTAAATGATAACATTTAAGGGAATAGGGAACTTGCCTTGGGTTAGTTCTGAAAGCCTCTGGAATCTCTCCCCTGTGCCCAGCATAGCACTGCTGGAAGGTATAGATGTGAGATGTGAAATGAGCAACTTGTGGCTTGGCTTTTGCCCCAGTGAGATGTCCAGTGATTTGGGGATACATCATCCCAGAGACCAATAAAAGGAACAGGGCAGAAAAAGTGAGAAGTAAAAGGTGCTTGAGTCCTACTGTTGGGGGAGAGGGGTGGTAACTGAAAATGCATGGAAGAGCAGAGAGCAAGCACCCTTGTGATTTGTTGCTCTTTTTTTCCCCCTCAGATTTCATTTATTTATTTATTTTAGAGAGAGAGCACAAGGAGGGGTTGAGGAACAGGTAGGGAGGGAGAGGGAGGAAGAAAGAATCACAAGGGGACTCCACCCTCAGCATGGAGCCTGATATGGGGCTCAGTCTCCCGACCCTGAGATCATGATCTGAGCCGAAATCAAGAATAGGATGCCTAACCAACTGAGCCACCCGAGCATGCCCGATTTGTTGATCTTAAATCATGGGTCAAGGCGCTGTGGGTCAGCATTGCTCCAGCTGTGTGTAGCAGAACCTAAGTGATGAAATTTAAGAGGTATTCTACCAAAAAAACACAGCTCCATGGCCGACATAGGAAGATGGCTAGATTCACATCTCTTTTGAGATGGCTGTATGAATAACCTCAGAGGAGTTTCTCAGTGAAGGAATTTGTTTTAGTTTGGAAACCACCAAGAAGCAGCTGTGTTTACTGCAGGACTCTTCAGAGCCTTTAACATGTGGGTGTCCCTGTGAATCCCCACAGGAAGGAACTGTCATCCACATTCGTTCCCAAACTTTTTGTCGCAGAAGTCTCTCAAGGAATACCTTACAACACCCTGCATGGTGCAGTGTGGGGGACCCTGGTATGGCTTACCCCCATGACAGCAGCACCGTGAGGCAGGCTGAGTGAAGAAACAGAACCGAAAGCCTCCCTAAGAGCAGGCTTTGGTTTGTTCCATTGAGGCTCAAAGCTTGGCTCAGAGGGGCCCGACACACCGGCGGCGGCGCATCAGCATTCGATAGGTGAGGTGGTGTCTCGGGAAGCCCGTAGCACGTATTTCACTAAGCTGAGTTGCTCAGGTATTAACTTGGCGACGGCTTAGTAGACCACAGGCCCTGTGCCAGACAGTGATGTACCCGACAAAAGTCCAGCCCAAGGAACTGACTCCCTAGAAGGGAAGCACCTTTGGAGCCATTTACCCAGCCAACCCCTCAGAGAACAGGCCTGGCTCCTGTTCATCAGATCCAAAAAGATAGGCAGTGACATCTTTTTCTTTCTATTCTTCCTTCTTTCTTCTTTTTTTTCCTTTCCTTTCCCTTTCTCTCTCTCTCTTTCTTTCTTTCTTTGGTGCAGGAACCCTATCCCATAGCCTGATCACAAACCTTATGCTACAGCTTCCCTCCTAGTACTCAGGCTTGTTGCAAAAATCCAGTCCACTCTCAGAAGGTTTCTCGACATTAAGGAGGATGGAAAGCTCTCAAGACTGAATGTGGATACCTTGTGATAAGTATGGACTCTCCCAAGATAGCCACTGATGCGGGTTCCTAAATTGTGTTCCGTTTAAAAACCCAGTGTTGTAGGATTGCATTTCTACCTCTCACAAGATAAGGCTGTGGCTAGAATTTTTTTTTTCTGTCTTCTTTGGATCTAATCTACAAAATGATGAAGACCTCGGGATTTCTGTATTCTTTTCTTCTCTCTCTCTCTCTCTCTTTTTAAAGATCTATTTATTTGAGAGAGAGAAAGGGAGACAGTGACAGAGTCGTGGGGAGGGGCAGAGGGAGAGGGAGAGAGAGTCCCAAGCTGACTCCACACTAAGCACAGAACCTGATGCAGGACTCAATCTCATGACCCTGAGATCATGACCTGAGCTGAAACTGGGAGTCAGTCCCTTAACGAAGTGAGCCACCTAGGCGTTCCAGATTTTTGTATTCTTTTTTTAAAAATATTTTATTTATTTGACAGAGATCACAAATAGGCAGAGAGGCAGGCAGAGAGAGAGAGGGAGGAGGAGGAAGCAGGCTCCCCACGTAGCAGAGAGCCCGATGCGGGACTCGATCCCAGGACCCTGAGATCATGACCTGAGCCTAAGGCAGAGGCTTAACCCACTGAGCCACCCAGGCGCCCCAGAATTTTGTATTCTTAATCCCCCACTCCTTCCATTTTCCCAAGTCCTGTCCCCGCTAGAGTCTATGTTTTAAACCTTGTCATCCCTCTCCTGTCTCGTCAGGGCCCAGAGCCTCCCCCTTGTCCAGTCAGCCCCTGGCACCTTCTTCTGGCAGATGCTGTCATGGGAAGCTGCTGTGGTGAAGTTCACAGGGCCAGCTCGTGACCTGGGGAATAAGCAGGGTCCCCTGGGTGACCTTACAGCCACTTTGCAAACTAAATGGGGCCCCACCCTTGTGCCTGACTACGTCCTACAACAAAAAACCAAGGAAGAGGGATGGCTCTTAAGAATATACCTTGCTGTCTGGTTTGGCTGATAAAATGATCATCTTCTGCCCAGGTTGCAGCTTGCTTGATTTCTGATCCATAAGTGGGTCAGGTATTGCATATCCCTTTGGTAGTAGGGGTTGGGCTGCACTCCGGTCCCATCCTGTGTCCTCCAAGTGCAGGAGGGGGAGCCTTCCCCGTCTGCAGCACGCCCTGATACATGTACTTGTTTCAGCAAACATCCATCACATTCAGTGTTTCTGGCCTGGGAAAGGACCTGACAGGCTTGGCATATTGAGGTAGGCAGAACCTACACTTGCCTCTGTCACTTACCTGGACTGCCTAGCACTTTCCTATCCAGGACACCTGAGTGTGTCCTGTACTTATGCAGCTAAAAATAGGGCAGGAAGAGGAGGACCCCCAGACTGGCTCCTGATGCCCCGAGGCCCCCTGAGTTCCTCATGAGTCTCTGGTGTGTTTGCCGGACCACCCCTACCTTAGACTCCCTTCAGGCCAGCGCCCAGCTAGCTCTCATGAGCACCTTCTTGGGCGTTCGTGCTGCTCTGGGGCTCTCAGCCCCCCACAGTGCTCCCTGTTCTACAAAGTGCTTTAGTAGCTTCGTAGCCCTGAACAAAACACACACATACACACACACCTGTGCACATGTGTGCACACACACGTGAGGGAGGACTGGGGATTTTAATGAGCCAGAGGGCTGCAGCTAGAAAAAAGTGGGAAACACTGAAGTTGAAACTAATGTGCTGCGTACCCAGTGCACGCAGACAGTACTTAAATGCCTATTCCCATTCTGGGTTATTGGAGCAACTTGTGTTTAAAAATCTAAGAAGTTGAAGGGTGCCTGGGTGGCTCAGTAGGTTAAAGCCTCTGCCTTCGGCTCAGGTCATGATCCCAGAGTCCTGGGATCTAGCCCTGCAACAGCTCTCTGCTCAGTGGGGAGCCTGCTTCTCTGCCTACCTCTGTGCCTACTTCTGATCTCTGTCTGTCAAATAAATGAAACAAAAATCTTTTTAAAAAAATGTAAGAAGTTGAAACTCATTCATAATTCCACTGCCCAGAGGTAGCTGTGGCACTGGACGCCTTTGTGCATACATGCAGGAAAGGGAGTTAGATTTTAGCCCAATTATTTGTTTTTATTAATATCCGCTACTGATGAGCTTCACTGATAGCCAATCACAGAAAATCATCACCATCCATCTCACAAAGCAAATTGCGAGGTAATTCAGGAGACGCTGCATGGGCAGTCCTCCCTCCCAGGGGAGGAGATGATTCCATGGTGGGAGACATAGGAGGAGTGCTCGGAGAAGCGGTTTATCACAACACACCTTTGATACTTCCTTCATCACGTGGTGTCCGATGGCTAGGTGGGACAGGTCTCAGGCTGGAGGAGAGAGCCCAGAAACCTCCGAGGGGAGGGGTGGCATTCCCAGAGTTTTGCTACTCCTGCCGCAGATGTGGAGGACGGCAGGACAGCACGGGGATCCCAGAAGCATGTGCACCTGCCGCGGAGTACAAATACGGAGTTCTTATCTGTCCACCACCTGGTCCTTCCGAGGAGTCCCTGAGGGAGTCCACGACAGTGTCAGCGTGACCTGGGCCCACTTCGTGGAACAGCGGCCCCGCTTTCCCTGCTTTCTCAGAGCCGGAGCATGGACTCTGGCACTGGGCTCAGAGAAAGGAAAGACTTCATTGCTTTCTTTTGCAATCATTTTCTCCCAGTCTGTGACTGGTCTTCTTACTCTCTTAACAGCGTCTTTCATGGAGTTGAAGTCTGTGATTGTAAATAGCGTATCATTTCTTTTTTCATGTTTTGCTCCTTTGATGTTGTATCTAAAAACCTCGTCACCAAACCTGAGGTCGTGCAGATTTTCCCCTATGTTATCTTCTAGGAGTTTTATAGTTTAGTGTTTTACATTTAGGTCTGTGATCCATTTTGAGTTAATTTTTGCAAAGGATGTGAGGTCTGTGTCTAGACTTTGCATGTGGGTGTGTAGCTGGTCCGACCTCTGTTTCCTTGAAGATGTGCTGCATTGCCTGGGAATGCCCAGTGGTCAGGGAGGCTCCCTCTTTCTTCACCCATGAGGGGTCACATGCCACTTTCATTTCTGCCACTGGGTCTGTAGATGCAGAGACAAGTTCCCTAGCAAGAGTTCTGTTTTCGCTGGGGCCAGTGGAAAAGCCCACAGCAAGACCAAACTTGTTTCTGGATTCAGGCAAGGGAAAAGGTATGCCCCAAACTGAGTGTGCCTCTTTCTTCTCAGGTCTTCCATCTGGGATCACTTTATTTGTGATTGAAGTACATCGTTCAGAATTTCATTTTGTGAGTCCTTTTGTGATAAATTTTCTCAGGCTGTGGTTTTGAACATGCCTCTTTTATTTATTTTTTTTTAAGATTTCATGTATTTATTTGAGAGAGAGCGCAGAAGCAGGGGACAGGCAGCAGGAGGGGGAGAAGCAGGCTCCCTGCTGAGCAGGGAACCCAATGCTGGGCTTGATCCCAGGACCCAGAGATCAAAGGCAGATGCTAAACCGAAGGCAGATGCTCAGAGGACTGAGCCACCCAGGCATCCGTGAACATGTTTCTATCACATCCATAAAGTTTTTAGCTGCTACTTCTTCAATATCTGTATTCTAGGCTCTTTCTACTTATAAAACACAAGTCAAACACGTTAGTGTCTCATTCTTTTTTCCATATCTGTTCATCTCAGTAATAGTTTTCATTTCTGTCTTGCAGAACTTATTTGTAGATAATTATTTCTGCTCTGTCTTCTAGAACTATCTCCCCATTTACTAATTCTCTCTTCAGCTATATCTTATATATTATTTAATTCAGTCACTTATTATTATTATTATTATTATTATTATTTTGAGAGAGAATGCTGTGCAGGCCCCTGAGTTGTAGCAGGGAGGGGCAGAGGGAGAGGGAGAGAAAATATTAAGCAGGCTCTACACCCAGCATGGAGCCCAACTTGGTGCTCGATCTCCCAAACTTGGGATCATGACCTGAGCCAAAATCAAGAATCGGACACTTAACCAACTGAGCCACTTGGGTCCCCCAATGAATTTTTAATTTCAGCTTTGAAACTTTTATTTCTAGAAGTCCTGTTGGGATTTTTTTTTAATCTGCTTGGTTGTTCTTGATAATTTGTTTTCTCTTCATTTTCAAAATTTTCTTTAACTCTATTATACATAATAACATCTACTTGAATAATTTGGTTTTTTTTTCAGTTTTATCAAGGAATAAATGACAAATATAATTGTATATATTTAAGATGTACAACCTGATGATTTTATATCCCTATACATTGTGGAATAATTACCAGGTTTATCTGAATAATCCTAATAGTGGCAGTCTCTTATCATCTATTTCTTCCAGATTTTGAATCATTGTTCAGAAAGTCTACTTCTTTCCAGGGTTACAAAGGAACTCCTTCATGCTTTTGCTTAGTCTTTTTATGGTTTAAATTTTTTTACATTTTTACTTTGATCCATTTGAAATTAATCCTGATACATAGTGTGAGATAGGGATTTACTTCATTTTGTTCCAGATGGTTACCCAGTTATCTCAACACAATCCATTCAATATCCCATCTTTTCCCTGGTGATCTGAGATGCTACCTTCACCACACATGAAATTTCTAGATATATTTAGGGCTATTTCTGGGCTTTATTTTCTGTTTCATTGGTCTGTCTAGTTACACACTTTATGTTTCTCATATTTGGTGGGTCTTTCATTGTCTTTATTTTCTTTAGTAAGTGATGTATGCCAATAGTAAAACTCGCACCTCCCCACAGGACACACAGTAAGACCTGCATTTCCCTTTCTGCTCTTTTTCCTTACCCAGTTCTCCTCCCAGGAGACAGCGTTAATTTCTTATGTGTGTTCTGTATCTTTCTGAAGATATTTTTCTTTTCCCTTTTCATTTCACAATAAATCTTAAAAATGAAATGCCAGGGACTAATGAATCAGGATAATGGGTACATGTGATCTCAGTGACTGACATTTATATTTGAGCCCGAATCTTGGTTGGGAGGATCTGGGGATTGCTACTGTGCCCCGAATATCTCCCCAGAACCCCCAAGCCTCTCTGCCAACCCTGAGACCTGACTTGAGACTGTGAGGGGAGGCTTGCCTGGCCCCTGGGCCCTCTTGGGGCTGCCTTCCCCTGGGATGACTGCTTCATAGTTCACACTGCCTGCCATGGAGCCTGAGCGTCAGCTCTAATACATGAAACCAGGCCAGTGCCTTGGAGAGCATTCCCACACTTCCACCCTGAATCATAGTCTGAATGCTGCAGGTCCTGGTGTACTCCTTTAGCGATCCATCTGCAATGACCTATTTGTGAAAGAGGTACCAGGCTCTGGCTAGGTGCAAGGTGCCACGCGGGCTGCGGAGGGTCGAAGGGGTCAGTATTCATTTCAACAGATCTGTAGTGAGGGTCTGTGGTGGGTCAGACCTATCAGAGGCCATACTCCCAACCCCAGGGCTGGGAACATGCCTTCCCCACTTCTCCCTCAGCACCGTGAGCTCAGCTACCAGCACGAGGGCTCACATTCTGCAGCTGCTTCGTAAGTAGTTTTTCACTGAAGGATCAGAAGGTCAGTTAGAGGATGATGAATTTCAGGACAGAATGTTGGTAATGGCAGATGCTGCCAGACGTTGATGAGATGGGAGCCGAACCTGCCCTCTGGATTTGTAAATGAAGCCGGATTCGGGTTGTGCTAATGACACCGGGGCACAGCCGGACGGGCTGGAGGAGAGGGAAGCAGCAGGGCACGCGTGGGTGGGAAACAGGAAGGCGTGGAACTTTATCAAGGACTGATCTCTCACCTCTGACGCAAAAGCCACTGAGGATGTCTCAGCTGTACCTTGAAAAGGAGAGGAAGCCAGGAGCCAGCCACCTGATTTAAATAGCAACATCCCAGGAGGGGTGCTAGCCGCACCCCAGGGTCTCTCTGTGGATGACTGGCAAGAATGGTTTTAAAGCACCACTCACCTACTGAGAGGAGAAGGAAGTGATAAGAATTCTTCAGGTATCTTCTCTCTTGCTGATATTTGAACAGAAAGATACCAACTAATAGAGCATATTTATAGTTCTCTTGCTTTCTTTGCTTGCCTGAAGGCTTCTAGGTCTAGTCAACCCTGAATAAAACATGGTGAAAGCAAAAAGCCACTCCTCAGAGCTATAAATACACTGTAGCAAGAAGACAGACCCGAAGGGTATTAGCCACAGTCAGCCTCCCCCCACCCATCTCCCTGTCTGCCTCTCCCCACCGCCCCCTCCCGTGCTGGTTGCCAAGAAGATAACTGGGCCTCGCCTGGGATTTGCCGTTTGCTGGGCTGCTCAGCCCGCCTACAGCTCTGACCCTGCCTCCCATCCCCCGTTCCTCAATGTCTTTCCTCCTTCATTTCATATCCTACCTTCTTTTTGAGGCATGTGCCTTCCATCTGGTGGCCTGGAAGCATGTCTCCCTGGTACCTCAGAGGCCTGTGGTGGCGCCTGACGCCCAGGGGTCCTGTTGTGGGACTGCTGTCATCCCCGCGTACGCTGTGTAGAGTGGCATTTATAGAAGATGTTTAGAGATGTCATCCGCATTAGAAGGAGGCTCTTGTTTTGCCAGAGCTCACATTTCTTGTCTGTAGGACGGTGGGAACCGTGTGGGAACGCAGGGCCTCTGGGAAAGGCTAATCATAGGCCTCCCTTGCCATGGCTGTCCTTGAGGGATGCCCCTCGTGGTAACTGGTGACTGAGGTAGTCTGTGGTCCACATTTGTGCGCAGCTTCTATAAATCTGGGGGTTGACTGCTGGAAGTCAGCATCAGAAAATGAGGACACTTACCTTGAGCAGGGTCGGTTTCCTCGCCCTCCCACCTCCCCGCCAGGCCCTATTCCAGATGGAGAATGTGGCTTGTGGTTATGTTCGTCTGGGGGGCATGGGGGCCAGTGCTTTGAGTACTAGGCAGAGGCCGGCCGGTATAATAATGAAACATCTGCCTTATTAGTGAGCACTTACTGTCAGGCACTGGCTCACTGCTTTACATGTGGTAACGCTCGGAATCCTCAAACTGCCTGTTAGGCCTAGAAGGAGACTGGGGCTTAGCGCCTAAGAAACCTCTCTCTGCAAGGCCATTCTGCGTAATAACCCATCTTGAGAATAGCGCCTCCTGCAGGTTCTCCTTAGGAGTGCAGGCCTTAGCCGTTACCAGGAGAGCTGGGGGGCCGGGAGGGAGGGGGGCGGTTTGCAGGTGCTCAGGGTCCCTAGGTCCGCTTTGCATCTCTTGTGTCTCCAGTGGACATTGCGGGAGGGTGCTAGGTGCCCAGTCCTGGAGGGCTGGCTCGGGTCCTCAGTGGAGCCACAGCCTGGCTGAGGCAACAAAGCCTCCTGAGAGGGGCAGACCCTGAGCAGTTGCAGGTGATGTGGGAGGACTGGAGACAGTCTTGGGGTCTGGCCTGGGCCGAGGGGACAGGGGTCCTGCAGGGATGGGCCTGGAGGGACAAGGGGTCACTGACAGGAAGGAGATGGGTTTGAGCACATGAGGGCTGGTGGCTTTTGGCATGACGTGTGCTGGGCCATAGAGAAGGGGCAGTCTGGTCAGTGTTGGGAGTGCTGGCTGCATCAGCAGCAGGACAAGTGAGGTTTTGGGGGAAAGGGGAGCCACAGAGTCCTCGGAGAGGGGAGGGTAGCACCCTGTCCGCCATGAGGAGATTATATGGCTCAGCAGCATGGAGGATAGACTGGAGGGTTGATGGCTTTTTGCCCGATGTCCCTTCATCTTCCATTTAGGGAAGAGGGGGACACAGCTTACAGCAGACTCGTGGCCCTCAGCCTTGGGAATCCACCTGGGCAGACAGGGCCAGCGCCTCCTCTGCTGTGACACACTCGTAATGCTCTTAAAGCAGTCATGAAAAGAACCTGAAAACTCCACATGCTCAGAACCCTTGTGAGAAGCAGGATTAAGCAGGCAGGGACAGATGTCAGGGCATGAGGGTGACACAGTGTCTCAAAGGTGGGGGGTGCACACACCATAGTTGCCTCTTGTCATTCACATCGCGTTTTCATTTCTTACATTGTGAAAAGACAGTTGTGCACAAGGGAAACAGCACCAAAGAGGGTCAAGTGTCTCCCTCTGATGGAGTCCCCGATTCCACCCAGAGGAGACACCAGGATGCCCCATCTTGGGGAACACGGTCACGAGTGCAGGGATAGGTGTCGCCTCCACCCCCCACACCAGGGCTGTCCGACATATGCACCTTCCTCCTCATTTTCCTCTGTAAAAGTCTGTCTGGGAAATGGCACTGTGTCAGGGCTCTCTAAATGAATTTCCTCTTTACATGACACTTTTCTTTTTTCTTTTTCTTTTTTTTTTTTAAATTTATTTGACAGAGATCACAAGCAGGCAGAGAGGCAGGCAGAGAGAGAGAGAGGAGGAAGCAGGCTCCCCGTGGAGCAGAGAGCCCGATGTGGGGCTCGATCCCAGGATCCTGGGATCACGACCCGAGCCGAAGGCAGAGGCTTTAACCCACTGAGCCACCCAGGTGCCCCTACATGACACTTTTCAAATCATTTCATCAGAGCTCTCTGAATGTCCATCTCTTCCCGAGAGGAGTTAAGAGCAAATGGCTGTGATTTTCCATATCCAAACAAACACACATACTAACCATTTCCTTGTAAATTAACTGGGTCCTTGAAAAGGAGTGAGTGGCGGGGCAGAGGGTCCTGCCCAGCTGTCAGCCAGGACGTGGGGGAGAGCAGGTTTCTCTGGAACCACCCCAGCATGGCGTCCTTCCACCTTCCGTCCTGGGCCTTGACTTATGCTGTCTGGGCAGCTGGCTTTGGTTTTGCCTCTGCCCTGGCACACGCCCCATGGAGGTCAGACGAAAGCCCCCGGCCCCATCCCGAGGCAAAGACCGCCTGTGGGGCCTCTCTGGGTGCTGTATTCTATCACGGTAAGTCTGGCAGTCCCAAGGTTAATCGGGTTCAAGTGCATTTTTCAAACATATGTAAACTGTTAAGTGTAGCAGCACAGAGTAAACTGTCGATGAGGGAAACACCAGGTTTTCTGTGTTGCTTTCCTCCTCCTGGCTCTCACACACGTGAGAGCATCTATGCACTTAGCCAGCCCATTATTTTGATAGAGGAACCCGAGGAAAAGAAAGGATAGTTTTCTTCCCCTAGAAATCAAGCCTGGTGGGCTTTGCAAAAGACGAAGTGTGTGATCATAGCCCCTGAAACAGCAGCTGACACCTACCCACTTTGGTAACCACGCAGCACCTTGCCAAGTCGGGAATCCTCACCTGCCGGAAGGTGACCTCACAATCATTCCCTTCCATAGAAAGGGCAAGCACACCTCCGGTGTGTACTGGCACATCTTCAGCTAAGTGTGTGGGCTGGGATTCACACTGGGCTGTCTGACCTCCGACCCCAGCTCTGCCACGGCGCCCCAGGTGGCTGCCAACCCCCCTCCCCCACCCGCCCCCAAAGACATACCAAGAAGGTGAGCTGACAGAGAAGTGCAGAAGACTCAGGGGAAGACACGGGAAGGCTCTGCGGGAAGGGAAGGAACTCTCGGGCGTGGGGCTGGGGTGCTGGGTAAGAGGAAGGTAGTGTTGGTCAAGAATCCTCCCTCTTTTTTGTTAATGTGTAGAATGTAGATTTACTTTCTACTTTGAAATCAGAAAAACAGCTTACTTTAGAACCTCCCAAATTACACTGTGTTTCTGTCTTACTGCTAGACGTGGGGAAGGTGAGAGACTGGAGCAGATACTCCTGGATTCTTAGGAGGGGTCTGCAACGTGGGCTTAACAGCAAGGGACAAATGTGTGTCAGACTTGGAACATCTGCAGAAAAGCAACAGAAAGGCTCATTGTTACGAAATACCTTGTATCCTGCACACATACATACACACGATTGCTACTTTCTGTTACTGCTTTTTTTTTTTTTTTCTCTTTGGAATCCTTGGCTCCTTTGAGGCCCAGGATGAGCAGACTGGAGAGCTTTGCTGTGGCCCATGAGTGAGGCCCTGGAGCCTTGGGTTGACAGTTCGGCGGGTTTCAGACTCTGCCGCTCATCTGAAAAGGTGAGATGTGGGGGCCGGTGGATTCTAGGTCCCCGGGGGAATTAGAGGAAAGTGTGGTGCAGTCAGGATGCAGGAAACTCTGAGCAATCACTCCCCGATTGGGGTTGATTGGGTTAAGGCTTTCCAGAAGGGTGTAAAACAGTTTTGAACTCCGTGAACTGCTGATGGAAGCCCGAGGAACTAAAAGAAATACAATAAACAGATTGCCTGTCATGTTGTTGGCTCTGTAGCAAATAGCTGTTTTCTCCTTGGGATTACGTGAACATTTGCTTTCCTTTGATTTCTGGTTGTTCTTTTCAATCTCTTGTGTTAGGGGAGATGCTTCAAACAGCTCCGGGGAAGCCCCCGCCTTTTGCCTTTGCAAGGTTTGTGTTTAGAGTTTGGCGCAGCCTGCACATGTCACCTGTTAGCTGTTAGGACTCTAATTCTGTAAGCCATGACTTCATCTCCCTCAAGGAAGATAGACGGAATGCTTCCCTCCAACAGATATGGTTCAGTTCAAGATGTTTGGGGGGGAGGGGAGGAAGACTAAGCCTTTGGTCTCTGGGTGAACTTGGAAAGGAGACCTGTCAAAGGTATTCACGTTCAGACAGCTGGTCTGTAGCTTGAAAGGCTGCCAAATAATGCCATTATTCACAGCTGTGGGAATTTTGTCCATCGGCCTTAAAGCAGTTGTGCTCCGTGAGCCTGGGGAATGGTGGGCCCCAGGCTGTCTGTGCAGCGCCCGCTGCTTGGATTAGAGAATAAGGTCTCCTTGCTGGGCCCGGCCACTAGAGATGATGGATCTAGGGGCTCACTATTTGCCTGATGGGCCTTAGCCAGGAGTGGGAACAGGAGATATTGGGGTGTCTTACAAGTCAGATCTTAAAAATGATCTTTAAAATGAAAACGTAGCTCAAAAGCTGGCCAGTGTTGCTCACCATTTGGCCCCATGCAATGCTTATCATGGGGAACCTTACCGCACCTGCAGTCCTCTCCAGAGCCGAGCCCACGTGCTTGAGGCCCCACACCTGTCTGTTCTTAATCATTGGTAACAACTGTTCCTGTTGCTGGCCAGGAAGACCTGGCTTGAGCCGGTGGAGAACCTGGTGAGGGGTCTGTTTCTTCTCTTCTTAACTGCTCTTGCCCAGTCTCCTCCTGTGGTTTCTTGCAGATTCCATTTGTTTTGGTTATAGCCCCCAGGGCCATGGCTCCTGAAAACTCCCTCCACGGGAGGATCCAAGCAGTGAGCTCTGGAAATCGTGAAAAGGACTTGCATCTGTAGGTGTGGTGCTTTCCTGATTCTTCTCTTTCCCAGAATCCTTTTCCCTTTAACCCAGGTGGTGAGGGGGGTAACAAACTTTTTTAAGAGATGCATAAGTTCTCCCAAAATTCAAGATGAATCAGGTGCAGGAAACCCTCCCTTGCGGGAAGGCACAGGTTCCATGCAAGCTGAGGCAGAGCTGAAGCCGGCTCTGGTTCCCCAGGGCCATGGCAGGAACCATGTACAGCCCTGAGCCTGGTCTTCCATGATCCTGCTGTTGCTGTCACTCGAAAGGGTGAGGATCAGTTACAAGGAAGGGAAGTGAATGAGGAAGTTCCTTCGGGGGCCTGTGCCCTGCCCCTGTTCCTCAAAGCCAGCACCCTCTGGCCCTACAGAGTCAAGGGGATCTGTTCCAACCTGACGAGCAGCTGGCGTTGCCTGCCTCCCCCTCGCCCTATAGCAGGCAGCCCTCTCCTGGCCAGGAAAGCCCCCTTGAGATGGCTGATGCCGAAACAGGCCCAAGGACGTCGGGCGGGCGCTCACGAAGACTTGGCCAGGGCTCAGTTAGTGCTCTGGCTTCCTGCCTTTGTTTGCTGTCAGATGAGGCCTACATCTTTCGAGGCTGTTTAAACTGCCCCAGCTCTCTGCCAGCTGCCGTGTACCCGGGGGACGGATGGGCGTGGAACATGCTTCTCCTCTCACCTCTGAGATGCATCGTCCCGCACGTGTCCCTTGACAAAGGAGTTGCTATGGTAACTACCCTCTGGAAAACATGCAGGAGTAAACAAGATCAAGCTCTTGCTCAACTAGCTGCAGTGTGAGTCTGTGCCCTACTTAGTTGTCCCCACCTGACAACCCCTCCCCACAGGTGGAACTGAGGGCCCACCCTTGGGCGGTAGAGGGTGGGAGGGCCAGTCCTCTGGGCATGCGCAGATGGAAGGCAGGCTGGGATTTGTGGGGAGAGAAGAGCCGTGAATTTTCTTGCTCCTTGGTGAGACAGGCAGAGGAATGAGACACCCCCCCCCCACACACACACACACCAGCTCTTAGCAAGGAGCTGCAGTGCTCCTCATCCCACTGGACACACCTGCCCCTCAGGGTCACTCCCACGTGGATGCAGGCTGAATGAACCCCTTGAGCGCACCCCTTGAGATTTCCCAAATGGAGTCACTCTGCCCATTGAGGTTTCAGCCACAGAGTAAAAGCCTGGGGGCTGGGCCGGTGGTGGGGGAAGAAAAGTTCTTGGAAGCGAGGGGGAGCTGCTGGAGAATTGATCTCCAGATTTCTGAGCGGTGGGAGCTACTCCCAGGCCACTGCTGGGCTTTATATCCTTGTGTCACAGGCTGCCTGTGTCCCACCCAAAGCCACCCAAGGCCACTCAGAGTTGTGACCCCTCCCCACCTCCCCGGTCTCCGTGTCCATCATCCCGTCCTCACCTGCACACCCAAAAGTTAAAGGAGCAGTGCCTAAAATAAGACCACAGGTCTCCCCATGGTGGCCACTGCCCCTTCTCTTGGGAAGAGCCTTTCACTACCACTCCTGGCAGGAGGAAGAAACAAGCCATGTCCTCTTGCCTGAGAAGCCATAATTTCACAGGGGTGGGCTTAGGGCACCATGGTGGGTCTCTGCCTAATGCAGGCCGGATAAAGCGTTCTTAGCACCTTATGGGGGAAAGGTTGTAATCCACCAGACTCCTTCTGTACATTCTGGCCCTGCGGGCACTGTTTGCCCCATGTTTCCCTGTGGCCCCAGAAAGCAGGGCACGGTGAGGAGGTACGGGGATAGTGGGGACCAGGAGGAATGCCGGCTAAGCTACTGCTCTGGTACCAGCTATTCCCCTTTGAGCTTCTTGCTGCTTGGGCTCCCCCCAGAGACAGCTCTGGCCAGCTCTCCTTTCTTTACCCTAGACTCTGTGCTTGCATCAGTTGAGGCTCCTATGGGAGCTTCCTCCCCAGCCACAGGCAGGACCAGAGTGTTGCAGGTGTGGTGCCTCCTCCAGGAGTGGAGGAGGAAGAAACTCAAGCTTGGGCCCCTTTCTGTATCATGGCACGTGGGGCTTAGGGTCCCTTGGGGCTCCCGGGCCCCCTTTCCTGCTTGGCCGAGATAGGTCCATCTCTGCTGGGCATTGGAGCCCACTGCCACCATCATGTACAGGGAAACCTCAGCTAAACTGGCAGGTCGGCTCTCTCCCCCACCATCTGCCCTCAGGCTGTGGGGGGAACAGCCCCGCTGAGATTAATGCTTAAGGGTGGGAAATGTGCTGGTTCTCATCAGGTCCTTGTGGGGCCTCACTGTAGTGATTCTCAAATGGGAAATTCAAGGTGAGGGGATCTGGCCTGGGAGCATCAAGTAGGTAGGGGTCTTGTGGTGTCTCTGGGTGTGGGGGGATGTATTTTCAGTGACTCAATTACTGAGTTTCTGAGTTCCTGCCTTGGGTTCCAGGTGGAAACTTGTTCAGGCTGTGGCTAGTTTTCTACCGCTCCTAGGAGGAGAGTTTGTGTGACGAGCCAGGCCTTTTTTCAGCATTTTATGCCCTAGTTACCACCCTGGGTCCAGCAGCTAGCCCTCCTTCATGTGGACCATGGAATATCATAAAGTTTAAGCACAGGACCTGTTCCCCACTTATTTTACAATGATTCTGAGTTTTGACTTTGCTGGAGATCTCTAGTATTGATAACATAACCCAGAATACTAGAAATTCTTCAGTACCCAGAGGGGGTCTGGCCTGAGCTTACCCCACAGGGTAGTGGTCAGAGGCAGGGCCGTGGCCTGGGCAGAATTGAAGACATGGGGGAGGGGAGTGTAAGATACGTTCCAGGACAGTCTGGGTTTAGAAAATGAGGAAGTGATGATGTTGACATTGTCCAAGAGAACGGTGCTGTGGAGGAGAAAAAACTCTTTTGCCAAGGGCACTAGCGATTTCAGCCCATGTTGGGTGCAATGGAAGCACCATCATCCTGTCCGGGGAGGGTCTGTCCTGAAAGATGGGCACATGAACCCGAGCACCAACGAGGGTCCAGGCTTCTAGCTGTCTAGTATGTAAAATGTTTTACAGTGTTGGGGCGCCTGGGTGGCTCAGTCGGTTAAGCCTCTTCCTTCGGCTCAAGTCATGATCCCAGGGTCCTGGGATTGAGTTGGCTCCCTGCTCAGTGGGGAGTTTGCTTCTCCCTCTGCCCCACCCCTGCTTGTGTGTGTGCTCTCTCTCTCTTTTTCTCTCTCAAAAAAATAAAATCTTAAAGTTCCACAGT
>PISX010004918.1:0-12496 GCA_004024625.1 Mellivora capensis | reverse complement strand
GAAAGCAGAGCTCCCTCTAGGGCCACACTGCAGGGTGCCTGTTCTGGGGAACAGGGTCACCTGTCCACTCCCCCACTTCTTACTGGGGTACTTTCAGCTGGTCCCTTCTCTCTCCACCTCCATGTTTTCATATCCCAAACAAAGGGGACGGAGTGCAGGGGCCTCCTGGTCCCACTGAGCACATCTGCAACTAGCCGACTCAGCTCCAGGTGTGGCAGGGCAGAGCGCCTGCAGCTTCATGCCTTGGGGTAGCTGTTTCCTGAGGCTGCTGGCTGTGCCCAGGGCCATGAACGTGGGGCCTGGGAGGACGCCTGAGGTCCCCTGACACTCTAACATGACCAATGCTCTCCCCCTCTGCTCCCCACAGCTGAGATTCTGGAACTGGCAGGCAATGCTGCAAGAGACAACAAGAAGGGACGGGTCACGCCCCGGCACATCCTGCTGGCTGTGGCCAATGACGAGGAGCTGAATCAGGTATGGGTGCTTCTCTCCCTCCCCTGCCAGGCGCTTGGGTGGGCAGTCCCTCTGCCCAAGAAGCACAGGGAGGTTGGTGTTTGGTTGGCTGTCCGAGGAGTGCTCTGCATTTTGGACTATCAGCAGCTTCTCTAACCTCGCCCCTCCCCCACACGCCCCATGCCAGTTTTTCCTTGAGGCTTTATTGGGGACAGGAGGGAATGGATCAAGGTATTTGGCTCTCCCTAGAGGAAAGGTAGTGAAGTTCCACTGGAGCGAGGGACTCTGAGGCCTTGCTCCCTTGTATAGTGAGCCTGGGTCCCGTCAGCATCCTTGGAGATGCCCTGGAGGAAGGAGCTCGACGGAGCAAAGCAAGCATGTGAATGGGCAGGGCAGGCTTCTTGAAGGTCAGGGGCCTGGAGGACAGGCTAACCATCTGCTACTTTGATTTTCCTGCAAGCTGCTAAAAGGAGTCACCATAGCCAGCGGGGGAGTGTTACCAAACATCCACCCAGAGTTGCTAGCAAAGAAACGAGGATCCAAAGGGAAGTTGGAAGCCATCATCACACCACCCCCAGCCAAAAAGGCTAAGTCTCCATCCCAGAAGAAGCCCGTGTCTAAGAAAGCAGGAGGCAAGAAAGGGGCCCGGAAATCCAAGGTAGGCGATGGGGCAGGGCTGTGCGGGTTGGGTCAGGACAAGTGCATGCAGGTGAGGTCCGGAGTGGCTCCTTCCTGCTGAGGCCTTATCCAGGGACGAACGAGGAATCTGCATGGGAGCTCTCGAAGAGAGGCTAGCCCAGCTCCAGCGGCCAGAATCTGACCAAAAACCCGCATTCCTGCAGGCAAGGGGGATGTGGGGAGGAGGCCGGGGCAGATAGCCCCAGGCTGCAAGGACCCCATTTCTGGCCCGAGAGGGAGAGGCTCACACCTCTGCGGAGGGACCTGGGTATGCTGGAGCTTTCCTGTGCTGGGGCAGCTGCCATCGAGTCCTACCTAAAGGCGCTGGCTGCCTCCTTGCCCCCGATGCTCTCAGAACTCTCACTGTGTTGCCATGCCTGCATGTCCTCCTCTGAGCATCTTTGAGGGAGGATGGTTCAGACAGTTCGATCTTCAGAACGGTTGCCTTGTTAAGGAAGAAAACAGATGCATTATTCAGACGCTCCTGCCAGACCCAGCTTGGCCGGAGATGAGGTCCCAGGTGCTGGTGTTTTTGTGGCAGGTGAAGCGTTCTGAGGGTGGAACCTAACGTCTTCATGGGGGTGGGGGGGACAGACCAGTTAATCCCTAGCCCTGATCCTCACAGTGGAGGAGCCGCAGCCCACCCTCGGGAGGTTTGGGTGTATGGGAGTTTGCACCCCTTGTCTCAGCATCAGTGGGAGGCCCCAAAGCACCTGAAACACATGTTCTGTGTTCCTTCCTCCCTGGACCGGGCCTCTGGGCTTCTTGTCACAGCCTCCGGGGCCAACCAGCTAGTGACCGGGCAGTCAGAGCTCCTCCTTAACAAAATGGAATCTTAAGCTGTCCTGCTCTGCCCTGGGGCACCCCCTCAGGTGTGAGCCTTCTGGTCTCCAGCCAGACTAGGAGGAAATTTCCTCTGGCAGAAGGTGACCTGCCTGTTTTGGGAAACCCTCAGTAGTAGTTCCTTGGAGAAGCCTTGTGGGTCAGATGCCATGTCGGCACGTTCTTCCCACCAGAACCCAAAGCCTTTGGCCTGATGAGATGGGGAGGACACCCACCAGGCCAGGCTGCAGGAACACTGCCCCTGCGCCCCACTCCTGTCCACCCTCCCAGCATGTACCCTGCTCTGAGTGGGTCCACAGAGCAGGCCTCTGGCCCCCAACTTCCGTCTACACTGTGGCCCATCCTTTGGTAGTTGAGGTGGACGCAGCTGTACTTTTTGTCCGTGCTGCTGGGTATGAACAAATGCTTCCCTGAAAACATAAAAATCTGAACTCGGCTTGTCCGCAGGCCACCGCCCTGACCCACCCTGCCTAGCTGAGAATCAGGCCCAGCTGTCTGAGAGGGAAACCCGTTACTGAAGAGCGTCCTGGAAGCTCTTTCCAGGCACTTAGGCTCCACTCAGCTCCCAAGTCCTAGGGGAGGCTCATGGCCAGGCGGGGATGTCGCAGAATGCTCCTTTACTCGTTCCTGCCGAGTATAAAATTAGCAGCTTGAACTGTTTCTGTCTCCCCTTTCAACATTCACATTTGCGGGGAGGAGCAGGACGACAGGGAAGGCAGGGGCAAATCACCTGTGCATGCCTTTCTAAATGTTAAACGATGAAGATGCCAAGACCATCATCTCTGGATCACGGGCCCCGGGGAGCTGGCCGCCCACAGAGCAGGGCCCTTGGTGCTTGGCTTAGCATTTCTCCTGCTGTGGCCTGAGCGTGGTCCTTGTTCGTGCGGACCCACTGCTCATTGACTTCAGAGCAGCCCCTCTAACTGTGTGCCCTGGGCAACCCTGGGCTGAACCCTGCTCCCATCTCCCCGGTCTTCCCCTAGTAGTTACTGCCTGACGGCTTTCTGGCCTTCCCACTCAGGAATGCTGTTTCTTTCTTTTTGGACTGGAAATGAAGGGGGTGTGTGTGTGTGTGTCTTTAGCTCTAGTAGCTATATTTGGAACTCACTGTTTCTAATAACCATATGCCAATAATCACTCAAACACTCAGCTTTCCCCTTGATTACAAAAGCAGGAAGTCTGTTATGGTGGTCTGTTTTTCTTCCACACAATAAAACACATTGTCTGCTTACTGTACCAGTATTTGGCTAACATTAAACCCTGGGGGAAGCTGAAATTGGAACCGTGAACAGCTAATTTTCAAAACATTTGTTTAATGTAAATTGTGGTGTCAGCTCCCAGAAACAGCAGAAAACCTGCATCTCTAGGTTTAAGTGGAATGTTCTGAAAATAACCTTTCCAGAGACATGCAGAGAAAGCCTTAGTAACATGCTAGAGCACTTGGAGGAAAAGGGAGTTGGTATTTTTCAAGTGTCAACACTTGAATTCCAAATCATAATTTTCCCCCCAATTCGATGTAATTGGGAGGTTTTGAAAGTCTCCAGTTGTGACAGCTGAGTCAGCTATCGTGGATCCAGTGAGAAGAGGCCACAAAACCCACTGGGACTGGGAGTCCGGGGCCCTGATGGTGCCATGGGGCTCTTCCTGCCTGCCTGGGTGGCCTCAGGCAAGTCTGTGCCTCAGTTTACCCCCTCTCATAAAATGATGGCATCTATTCCAACCTCACATTTCAATGCCTGAATATGTGCACCATGTTTCTGACTAGGTAGCACATGTAAAGGTGGGGATGGTTCAAAGGAGGATGCTGTAAGAGCTCTCACCATAGGCCCCCACCACTTCGCCTCCCCAGAGCAGTCTCCGTAATGTTGATGTACCTTTCAGAAAGTCTGTGCATGGAAAAGCATAGAGATCTCCTCATTGAGCCCTCCTCATTGTCCCTGCCTTTAAATATAAATACACATAAAAGATGTTACGACCCATTTCGGCAGGGTGGCGCAATGATGAGGGGTGCCGGCTTGCTGGGCTTTGTGTTCTAATTCGGCCATTTTCTGGCCACGTGACCTTAGCAAGTGACTGAGTTTCTCTGGTGTCACAGTTTCCTCATCAGTGGAATGGAGCTCGAACATGGGGCTTGGGAGCCTGAGGAGAGAACGCCGTGGCGTCCTTACAGTGGTGCCTGGAGCACAGCTTTGCCGCTGCTCTTACTCCCTTGCTCTTCCACAGTGCTCAGTAGAGAGCTGGCTCTGGAATATTCCATGGTGTGGTTCTAGTGCCCTAGACAGGAAGCACCACCATCCTCACCAGGTCTTTGTGAATGGACTTGCCGTTGTTCTCAGCATTCCTACCAGATCATATGTAGGTGTCTGTCCTCATGGGTCTGCAGGACAAAGTCCCCAACGAGAACGTGCTGAGGCAGACAGATTTCTGGTGACTGTTGCTCACCTAGAGAGCGTCTGAACCCATTCAGAAATTTCAGACTCTGCCTCCTCCTCTTAATAGCGAACACCAAAGTTGTTGAAAGAAGATGCCTCCGTTCGATCGACAGTCATCGCCCCTGCACATGCTCCTCATTCCTCTTGCTCCTGAGGGTACGGCAGTGAATCCAGCCCTTGCTGAGCTTTGGTCTAGTGAGGGGGGGTCAGAGTCCTTACAGAGGTGAGGGGAGGAGGGTGCCGTGACAGAAACACTGCAGGGACGCCGGAGGTGGCGTTACCCTCAGAGGCCGTCAGGTGAGGCTTCTCTGGTCAGGTGGCACTGGAAGAGAAGTCTGCGAGAGGAGGGTATTGGGGGTTCAAGTGACTGACGGGAGAGCACTTGTGGCAGAGGACCAGCCAGCCTGCCTGCCTCCTCCCAGAGAGTACCCGACAGGATTTGGATGTGAAGTTCCTGACGTTTCCATAACACGCACACCCCTGGCAGCTGGAGGGTCTAGGAACCCTTCTTAAGATTAGGTTTTCCAGTGCATAAAATCCTGAAGATTCGAAGGAAGCCATTTAGGCTTCAGTCTTCCAGGTTAAGACCCCTTGTCAGAAAGATCACTGAGAGCCATAGGATAATCTCCAAGAAGACTGTTTTTGCCAAAAATCTGGATTAAATTCTCTCACCTAGGATTTTTCTGATTTGTTTCCTTTTTTTTTAAGTTTTTATTTTAATCCCAGTTGGTTAACATATGGCATTGTCTCAGTCTCAGGTGTACAATATAGTGATTCACTCTCACCTAGGACTTTTCAAACAAACTTGCAAAACCCCCCAACTGAACTCCACCCCCATGTGGAAATCACCCCCTGAATCGTGAAGATAGGCTTACTGCCTGGCAAGAAGCCCATAATGCGTTTAGTAGAATGCCCGTTTCTTTTTTGAGAAATAAATTTTTTTTATTTTATTTTAAGGATTTTTTTTTTTATTCATTCGACAGAGAGAGATCACAATTAGGCAGAGAGGCGGAGAGAGAGAGAGGAAGAAGCAGGCTCCCTGCCAAGCAGAGAGCCCGATGCGGGACTTGATCCCAGGACCCTGAGATCATGACCTGAGCCAAAGACAGAGGCTTAACCCACTGAGCCACCCAGGCGCCCGAGAAATAAATATTTAAACTGAAAATCGAATGATGAATGTTTGGAAAAGGGATGCCAAAGAAAGACATTGGTTCTTGTGAGAAGCTGCCGTCCTTGCAAAATCTTACTGGCCTTTTAATGAGATTCCTAGTAGGTCAGACATCTGGGTACAAGAAGAGCTCGGGCAGAGGTCATCTCAGGTTGATGATTTCACATAAGCCTCTTTGCACACTCAGCCCTGCGTGTTCTTAAATAGGTCTCCCCTGACTCTGATTGTATAGGTGTGTGCTGTTCAGAATGAAGCTGGGTGCAGGTATGATATATGGGAGCTTGTGGATTTGTACAACAGTATGAAATTCCCCAAAGTCAATCCTTTTGGAGATTGACAAAGAGTATTGCTTGTTAGCTTTTTCCCCTCCTGCCAGGATCTGAAAAAAATCTACCACTTGCTGTCACCGTTTCACAAAATGGTATTTGAATCCGAAAGGCTGGGCAGGGAAGTAATCCCTGACTACAGGCTTTATGTAAAGCTTAGGGGAACAGTTACTGTGATTTGAATGTAGTGACTTCTCAGGAGGCATCTGAGTGCACCTCAGCTACCCTGTCGTGGGCTGGGATCCTCACACGCAAGAGACTCAGCTTGTGTGCCAAATAGCCATACTGGAGAGAACTGGGAAGGAATGGCTTGTCTTATACAAACAGGTTTTGGCAGTTTTCTCTCGAGGCCACTGGTTTATCAGATTTCCCAGCTTAGACTCCGTTTTCCCACGAGGAATCGAAGGGAGAGGGAAGTTAAGCAGCATGCTCTAGTAGGCAGTAGTAGAACCAGAAATCACATGCAGAATTTCAGAGCCCAGACTTCAGGCCCCTCATGTGTCCTGTGACCGTGGACCCTTTACTTGCCTTGGCAGAGACTCCCTGTTCTGTAGGTGGAGGGCTGACAGCTCTCTGCTGGAGGCAAGTGGGGCCAACAGCTTACAAACATTTTTGTTTTATTTTATTTTTTTTAAAGATTTTATTTATTTATTTGACAGACAGAGATCACAAGTAGGCAGAGAGGCAGGCAGAGAGAGAGGAGGAAGCAGGCTCCCTGCTGAGCAGAGAGCCCGATGTGGGGCTTGATTCCAGGACTCTGGGATCATGACCTGAGCCGAAGGCAGAGGCTTTAACCCACTGAGCCACCCAGGCGCCCCACATTTTTGTTTTAAATAACACATCCTGGACTTTCATTGAATATATTTGTGCATTCCTGATACATACTCTGCTTAAAATTTCCACCTCCTCTCCTCTCTAGCACTGTTTTCCAGTTTTATCCAGGTATCTTTGACATACAGCACTACATATATTTAAGGTGTACGGTACAAGGACTTACATCAGTTTTGAAGTGGTTACCACAGTAAATTCAGATTATCTCATGTGACTAGGAAAAAAAATGTTCATTTCTCTTCATGATGAGAACTCTTAGGATTTGCTCTTAATAACTTTCAAATATACCATGCAGCATTGTTAACTGTAGCTGGGAGCTGTGAATTACATCCTCTCCACTTCCTTATCTCATAACTGGAACCTTGTATCTTTTTTTGTAGTATTTTTTAAAAGTATAGTTGACCTACAATGTTAGTTTCAGGGCATACAACATAGAAGTTTGTTTTCTCTGTATATTTCACCGCACTCAGTGCCAGTGTAGCTACCATCTGTCATCCTGCAACCTTACTATAATGCCATGGATTTTATTCCCTGTGCTAGCCTTTATCCTTGTGCTTCACTCTATAATTAGAAGCCTAAACCTCCTATGCCCCTTCACCCATTTTGCCCACCATGCTGCCCACCTCTCCTCTGGCAGCCTGATCTCTGTATTTATGATTCGGTTTCTGCTTTTTGTTTTCTTCATCTCTTCTGAGTTTTAGATCACACATGTAAGTGAAATCATATGGTATTTTCTCTGATTTATTGCACTTAATGTAATATCCTCTAGGTCCATCCATGTTGTGTATGGTAAGATCTCATCCTTTTATATGACTGAGTAATATTCCATCATGTGTGCATATGTATAATATATGCATAAGCCATTTCTGTATGCGTTCATCTCTTGATGGACACTTGGGTTGCTTCTCTGTCTTGGGTATTGTAAATAATACTGCAATAAACGTAGAGGTGCATACATCTTTCCAAATTAGCGTTTTCCTTTTCTTTGGGTACATAACGAGTGGTGGAATTACTGGATCATATGGTAACTGTATTTTTTATTAGCATATAATGTGTTATTTGCTTCAGGGGCACAGGTCTCTGAATCATCAGTCTTACATAGTTTCCAGTACTCACCAAGCACATACCCTCCCCAGTGTCCCATCAGCCAACCACCCTATCCCTCCCACCTCCAGCAACTCTGTTTGTTTCCTGAGATTAAGAGTCTCTTATGATTTGTCTCCCTCCCCAGTCCATCTTGTTTCATTTTTTCCCTCCCTACCCCCATGACCCCCTGCCCTGCCTCTCAAATTCCTCATATCAGAGAGATCATATGATAATTGGCTCTCTCTGATTGACTTATTTCGCTTAGTATACCCTCTAGTTCCATCCGTGTCATTGCAAATGGCAAGCTTTCTTTTTGGATAGCTTCATAGTATTCCATGGTGTGTGTGTATGTGTGTGTGTGTGTGTGTGTGTATCACATCTTCTTTATCCATTCATCTGTTGATGGACATGGAGGTTCTTTCCATAGTTTGGCTATTGTGGACATTGCTATTGTAAGTATTCGGGTGCAGGTGCCCCTTCGGATCACGACATTTGTATTTTTTTTTAAGATTTTATTTATTTATTTATTTGTCAGAGAAAGAGCACACAAGCTGACAGAGTGGCAGGCAGAGGTGGAGAGAGAAGCAGGCTCCCCGCCAAGCAAGGAGCCTGACGCGGCACTTGATCCCAGGACCCTGGGATCATGACTCGAGCCGAAGGCAGGGACTTAACTGACTGAGCCACCCAGGTGTCCCACTACATTTTTATCTTTAGGGTAAATACCCAGTAGTGCGATTGCTGGGTTTTAGGGTAGCTCTGTTTTCAACTTTTTGAGGAACCCCCATACTGTTTTCCAGAGTGTCTGCACCAGCTTGCATTCCCACCAACAGTGCAGGAGGGTTCCCCTTTCTCCGCACCCATGCCAACATCTGCCATTTCCTGACTTATTTTAACCATTCTGACTGGTGTGAGTTGGTATCTCACTGTGGTTTTGATTTGTATTTCCATGATGCTGAATGATGTTGAGCATTTTTTCATGTGTCTGTTTGCCATGTCTTCTTTGCAGAAATGTCTGTTCATGTCTTCTGCCCATTTCTTGATTGGATTGTTCTTTGGGTGTTGAGTTTGATAAGTTCTTAATAGATTTTGGATACTAGCCCTTTATCTGATATGTCTTTGTGAATATCTTGGCCCATTCTGTCTGTTGTCTTTTGGTTTTGTTGACTGTTTTCTTTGCTGTGCAAAACCTTTTGATCTTCATGAAGTCCCAATAGTTCATTTTTGCCCTTGCGTCCCTTGCCTTTGGTGATGTTTCTAGGAAGAAGTTGCTGCGGCTGAGGCTGAAGAGGTTACTGCCTCTGTTCTGCTCAAGGATTCTGGTGGATTCCTGTCTCACATTGAGGTCTTTCGTCCATTTTGAGTCTATTTTTGTGTGTGGTGTAAGGAAATGGTCCAGTTTCATTCTTCTTCATGTGGCTGTTCAACTTTTCCAGTGTCAGTTGTTGAAGAGACTGTCTTTTTTCCATTGGACATTCTTTCCTGCTTTGTCAAAGATTGGTTGACCATAGAGTTGAGAGTCTATTTCTGGGCTCTCTATTCGTTCCATTGATCTGTGTATTTCTTTTTGATTACAGCTTTGCAATAGAGGTTGAAGTCTGGAACTGTGATGCCACCAACTTTAGCTTTCTTTTTCAACATTCCTCTGGCTATTTGGCTTCTTCTCTGGTTCCATATAAATTTTAGGATTATTTGTTACATTGCTCTGAAAAAAATTGATGGTATTTTGATAGGGATTGCATTAAATGTGTAGATCGCTTTTAGGTAGCATAGACATTTTCACAATATTTGTTCTTCCAATCCTTGAACGTGGAACTTTTTTCCATTTCTTTGTGTCTTCAATTTTTTGGTGAGTATTTTATAGTTTCTGAGTACAGATTCTTTGCCTCTTTAGTTAGGATTATTTCTAGGTATCTTATGGTTTTGGATGCGATTGTAAATCAGATCAACTCCTTAATTTCTCTTTCTTTTGTCTTCCTGTTGGTGTAGAGAAATGCAACTGATTTCTGAGCATTGATTTTATATCCCGACACTTAACTGAATTCCTGTGTGAGTTCTAGCAGTTTTGGAGTGGAGTCTTTTGGGTTTTCCACATAAACTATCATATCATCTGCAAAGAGTGAGGGTTTGACTTCTTCTTTGCCTATTCGGATGCCTTTTATTTCTTTTTGTTGTCTGATTGCTGAGGCTAGGACTTCTAGTATTACGTTGAATAGCAGTGGTGTTAGTGGATAGCTCTACTGTGTTCCTGACCTTAGGGGAAAAGCTCTCAGTTTTTCCTCATTGAGAATGATCTTTGCTGTGGGTTTTTCATAGATGGCTTTGATGGTATTGAGTTTTGTACCCTCTATCCCTGCACACTGAAGAGTTTTGATCAAGAAAGGATGCTGTACTTTGTCAAATTCTTTTTCATCACTGATTGAGAGTATCATATGGTTCTTGTTCTTTCTTTTATTAATGTATTGTACACATTGATTGATTTGTGGATGTTGAAACATTCTTGTAGCCCAGGAATAAATCCCACTTGATCGTGGTGAATAATCCTTTTAATGTACTGTTGGATCCTATTGGCTAGTTTTTTGGTGAGTATCCTTGCATCCGTGTTCATCAAGGATATTGGTCTGTACTTCTCCTTTTTGATGGGGTCTTTGTCTGGTTTGGGATCAAGTTAATGCTGGCCTCCTAAAATGAGTTTGGAAGTTTTCCTTCCATTTCTATTTTTTGGGGAACAGTTTCAGGAGAATAGGTATTCTTCTTTAAATGTTTGGTAGAATTCCCCTGGGAAGCCGTCTGGCCTTGGGTTCTTGTTTGTTGGGAGATTTTTGATGACTGCTTCAATCTCCTTACTGGTTATGGGTCTGTTCAGGTTTTCTGTTTCTTCCTGGTTCAGTTTTGGTAGTTTTTATGTCTCTAGGAGTGCATCCATTTCTTCCAGATTGTCAAATTTGCTGGTGTATAGTTGCTCATAATATGTTCTAATAATTGTATTTCTTTGGTGTTGGTTGTGATCTCTCCTCTTTCATTCATGATTTTAATAATTTAGGTCCTTTCTCTTTTCTTTTTGGTAAGTCTGGCCAGGGGTTTATCCAGCTTATTAATTTTTTCCAAGAACCAGCTCATAGTTTCATTGATCTGTTCTACTGTTCTTTTGGCTTATATTTCATTGATTTCTGCTCTGATCTTTATGATTTCTCTTCTCCTGCTGGGTTTAGGCTTTTTTTGCTGTTCTTCCTCTAACTCCTTTAGGTGTAGGGTTAGGTTGTGTACTTGAAACCTTCCTTGTTGCTTGAGAAAGTCTTGTGTAGCTATATACTTTTCTTTCAGGGCCTCCTTTGCTGTGTCCTAAAGATTTGAACAGTTGTGTTTTAATTTTCATTTGTTTCTATGAATTTTTTTCAATTCTTCTTTAATTTCCTGGTAGGCCCATTCATTCTTGAGTAGGATGCTCTTTAGCCTCCATGTATTTTTCTTTCCATCTTGTGGTTGAGTTCTAGTTTCAAAGCATTGTAATCCGAAAATATGCAGGGAATGATCCCACTCTTTTGGTACTGGTTGAGACCTGATTTGTGACCCAGGATGTGATCTCTTCTGGAGAATGTTCCATGTACACTTGAGAAGAATGTGTATTCTGTTGCTTTGGAATGGAATGTTCTGAATACATCTGTGATGTCCTTCTTTTCCAGTGTGTCATTTAAAGCCTTTATTTCCTTGTTGATCTTTTGCTTAGATGATCTGTCCATTTCAGCGAGGGTGTGTTAAAGTTCCCTACTATAATTGTATTATTGTCAATGTGTTTCTTTGATTTTGTTATTAATTGATTTATATAATTGACTGCTTCCATACTAGGGGCATAGATATTTATAATTGTTAGATCTTCTTGTTGGACAGATCCTTTAAGTATGATATAGTGTCCTTCCTCATCTCTTAGCTTAAAATCCAATGTATCTGATATAAGGATTGCCACCCCAGCTTTCTTTTGATGTCCATTAGCATGGTAAATTTTTTTCCACCCCCTCACTTTAAATCTGGAGATGTCTTTGGGTCTAAAATGAGTTTCTTGTAGACAGCATATTGGTGGGTCTTGTGTTTTTAATCCATTCTGATACCCTGTGTCTTTTGATTGGGGCATTTAGCCCACTTACATTCAGGGTACCTATTGAAAGGTATTAATTTAGTGCCATTGTATTGCCTATAAAGTGACTGTTACTGTATATTGTCTCTGTTCCTTTCTGGTCTGTTACTTTTAGGCTTTCTCTTTGCTTAGAGGACCCCTTTCAATATTTCCTGTAGGGCTGGTTTGGTGTTTGCAAATTCTTTTAATTTTTGTTTGTTCTGGAAACTTTTTATCTCTCCTTCCATTTTCAATGAAAGCCTAGCTGGTTGTAGTATTCTTGACTGCATATTTTTCTTGTTTAGTGCTCTGAATATATCATGCCAGTCCTTTCTGGCCTGCCAGGTGTCTGTGGATAAGTCTGCTGCCAATCTAGTATTTCTACCATTGTATGTTATAGACCTCTTGTCCCAAGCAGCTTTCAGGATTTTTTCTTTTTCCCTAAGATTGTAAGTGTTATTATTAGATGACGAAGTATGGACCTATTTTTGTTGATTTTGAGGGGGAGTTCTCTCTGCCTACTGGATTTTGATGCTTGTTCCCTTTGCCATATTAGGGAAATTCTCTATTA
>PISX010004917.1:72314-114466 GCA_004024625.1 Mellivora capensis | reverse complement strand
CTCCCTGGGCTGCTGCCACCAGCTGGAGGACACTGATTCAAAGGCTCTGGAGGGCGGCTGGGCGCTCCCATTCATCCCACGACAAGGGTCAGATGATCAGTAATCTCAGTTCCATCTGCGAAGTCACTTTTGTCCTCTGATGTCGTGATGGGAGAACACCAGAGGGCAAAGGTCATGGGGAACATCTTGGAATTCTCCCGAGCAAGAGAGAAAAGTGAAGGTCGCAGGAGTCAGAGCCAGGGGTTTGGGGCCACTTCCTCGTGCAAAGCCCTCATGGCTTCGGGACCTGCTTGGGCTGATCTTGCACACACCACTCCATTTGGAAAAGGGTGCTTCTGTGCACACCCACGGCTATGAGTTGGTGGGTCAGAGAACACCCAGGTTAGGATGGACAGCTCAGGTGGCACGGGGACTCGGTGTCCCCTGGTCAAGCCTTCAATCCTACTAAGGCCAGTAGTAAGCCCAGTGTTATTCCAAAGGACCAGAATGATGTTTTGGTTTGTGCTGGTTTTGGAGCCGGGGTCCTCTAATTGGTGCTGGTTTGGAGCCAGGGTCCTCTAATTATGGACAAATCTGATTATTTCTTGTCCCCAACAGATGGTCACACGGGCAAAGGGTTGCAGGCCCCTTTGGGTATGCATGGGAGAAAGATAATAACAGAAACTTTTTTAGAAGGGTGCTTCCTTAAGGAGCCTCCCCCTTCATACATGAGTTTTTGGATCTTTGACCAAGTCAGGTGTGGGGTTTGTTTGATCCAGGGACCTTGGTCAGAAGGGGAGTAAGCAGGTGTATGTGGGCAACACACGAGATACTCCCACATCAATACACCTACATCCACTTACTTTGGTCAATGGAAACTACACCAAGTTAATTCATTCAGGACTGCTAATGGCCATGAACCTTGGAGAGAAGGTTTGGGTCACCCCAATAGGAATAGGACCATCACCAGGCAAGGTGCTTGCTGAGAGCTAAAGGAATGTGGAATGAGTAATGAGAGAAGTGACCACACAACCATTTGTAGAGTTAAGGACTGTAATAATTATGAATATTACTTCCTTACTTTGATATGAATAAGTTTACATACAGAGTAACCAAATGCTTTTTATTTTTTTAAGATTTTATTTATTTGAGGGATAGAGAGCATGAGCTGGAGGGGAGGAGCAGAGGGAGAAGCAGACTCCCCGCTGAGCAGGGAACCTGACACGGAGCTCAGTCCCAGGACCCTGGGATCATGATCTGAGCAAAAGGCAGATGCTCAACACCATCCAGGAGCCCCACCCAATATTTTTGGGTTTCATCCCCTCATCCCCTTAGCCACTAACTTAGAATGGGTTAATGTGAAGTATCTTTATTTCTCAGTATTCAAGATGCAGGATATTAAAGGCAGAGGAGGGAGGCACCTGGGTGGCTCAGTCGGTTAAGCATCTGCCTTCAGCTCAGGTCCTGATCCCAGGATCCTGGGATGGAGTTCTGCATCAGGCTCCCTGCTCAGCGGGGATCCTGCTTCTCCCTCTCCCATTTCCCCTGCTTGTGTTCCCTCTCTAGATGTCTCTCTCTCTGTGTATGTCAATTAAATAAATAAATAAAATCTTTAAAAAAATAAAGGTAGAGGAGGGGTGCCTGTGTGACTCCGTTGGTTAAGCGTCCGACTCTTGGTTTCAGCTCAGGTCATGATCTCAGGGTCATGAGATCAAGTCCCGCAGTAGGCTCTGTGCTGGGCGTGGAGCCTGCTTAAGATTCTCTCTCTCCCAGGGTGGTTGGGTTAAGGACATTGGAAAGGGTATGTGCTATGGTGAGTGCTGTGAAATGTGTAGCCTGACACAGACCTGTACCCCTGGGGCAAATAATACATTATATGTTAATAAAAATTAAAAAAAAAAAGATTCTCTCTCTCCCTCTGCCCCCCCCCCCCCCCCGCACCCAGCACTCATGCACTCTTTCTTTCAAAAATTTTTTTAAAAATAAAGGCAGGGGTGATCTAGGCAGCCAAAGAATGACAAAGACCTAAAGGCAAAAATTGAGCTCTGTACCCTCTTTAGGAAAATGGTCAACATGTTCTGTCATAAGCAGGGAGTCTTGTATCATGTTAGCCAGGAATCTGGTTTCATTAGTGCCTTTACATCAAGATGAAGTGTGGTTTAAAGAGATGTTCACAGGTACTAAACAGACAAGCGGGCGTCGACTGTAGGGTATTCACTTGGTCAGATGGCACACATTACAAACGCTTCCACTGGCTATTTCCAGTCAGAGTGTGCCACAGGCAGGTTTCCAGGGACTGAAGGGCATGGCAGAAGAGGAGCCATCGCCATTTTGTAGCTCACACACGTTGTTTCTGGTCTGCTAATTCACCTGTTGGCCAGAGTCAGCAGCTGGTCCTGCCATGTCTCGACCTTCTCCTGGATTCTCCCTCAGTTTCTCTATCTCCTGGATGTTTCTGTGAGCCCCATGAGGCTGAGCCCTGGATTCTGCAGATACCCTTGTTACCAAGGTCAGAGGCAACAAGAATGGTGATGCATTTGCTTGTTCTTATGGGGTTCCAGATCAAGTTTGTGGGTTTTAGCCCATGAGTTTTTCCCCCACCTGAGTTGAGGTGACAGCACCCTTTTAGAGACTTCTTAACCACATTCCACAATTGGATAAATAAGACCAATTTTCTGTACCAGTATCACTAGCAACAACAACATATATATCCCCTACTTTTTCTGCACCTCTAGTTGACTGATACAGACAAGAGGATGACTAAATCTTTTTTTTTTTAGATTTTATCTATTTATTTGACAGAGATCACAAGTAGGCAGAGAGGCAGGCAGGGGTTGGTGGGGGAAGCAGACTCCCTGTGGAGCAGAGAGCCCAATGCGGGGCTCGATCCCAGGACCCTGGGATCATGACCTGAACCGAAGGCAGAGGCTTAACCCACTGAGCCACTCAGGCACCCCGGAGGATGACTAAATCTTATTAAGCTTCCTTATATCACTGGCTTCTAGAGTCTGGTAGTCTTCCCTATGCTGATATATTGTAGATAGAAACACCTTTGAATTTAATCCTTTGCAATTTGTTGTTCAGTTCAACATTTCATGCTAATCTTCTCTGTATCATTCCAATTTTAGTATATGTGCTGCCAAAGCAAGCACCAGTTCAACATTTCAAATCTAGCATAAACAAATACCATTATTGATTGGCAATATCTTACTTCAAGTGGCTATAACACGATACCACAGACATGGTGGCTTAAAAACAACAGAAATGTATTTCTTACAGTTCCGGAAGGTGCCAGTCTGAGATCTAGGTGCCAGCATGATTGGGTTCTAGTGAGGGCCATATTCCAGGTTGCAGACTGATCAATTCTCATTATGTCCTCATATGGCAGGAAGAGCACAGGAGAGCTCTCTGGGGTCTCTTTTATAAAAGAATTAATCCCATTCAGGAGGGCCTCACCCCCATGACTTAGTCACCCCCCCCAAAGGCCTGACCTCCTAATCCCACAACCCCACAATGCACAGTCTCCCCTACTATGAGCATCCCCCTCCAGAGTGGGACATGTGTTACAATTGATGGACCTGCAATGGCGCATCAGCACCACCCGAAGTCCAGAGTTTATGTTAGGGTTCAGTCTTGGTGTGGCACATTCTTTGGGTTTGGGTAAATGTATAATAACATGTACCCACCCTTATAGTATCACACAGACTATTTTCACTGCCTTAAAAGTCCTCTGTGCTGGGGCGCCTGGGTGGCGCAGTCAGTTAAGCATCTGAGGCTTGGCTTTGGCTCAAGTCATAATCTCGGGGTTGTGAGATGGAGCCTTATGTCATGCTCCCCACTCAATGTGGAGTCTGCTTGGGACTCGTTATCTCCCTCTCCCTCTGCCCCTGCCCCCATGCTCTGTCTCTACATAGTAAATGAATAAATAATTATTTTTAAAAATCCTCTGTGCTTGGTCCATTCATTTCTCCTCAATCTCTCCAACCTCTGGCAACCACTATCCGTTTTATTGTCTCCAGAGTTTTGCCTTTTCTAAAATGGCAGATAGTGGGAATCATGCAGTAAATGGCCTTTTCATGTTGGCTGCTTTCACTTATTAATATGCATTTAAGGTTTCTCGATGTATTTCCATAGCGTGATAGTTCATTTCTTTTTAGCACTGAGTGATATTCCATTGTCTGAAGGTACCAGTTTATTTACCCCATTCACCTACTGAAGGACAATGGTCGCTTCCAAGTTTGGGCAATTAAGAGTAAAACTACAATAAACACTGAGGTGCAAGTTTTTGTGTGGCCGTAAGCTTTCAACTACTTTGAGTAAATACCAAGGAGAGTGATTACAAGATGGCATGGCAAGACTGTGTTTAGTTTTTTAAGAAACTGACAAACTGTCTTCCAAAGTGTCTGTACAACTTTGTATTCCCACAAGCAATGAGTGAGAGTTTCTGTTGCTCCACATCCTTGCCAGCATTTGGTCCTGGTGTCAATATCCTGGATTTTGGCCTAATAGGAGAGTAGCAGTATCTCATAGCTGTTTTAATTTGCAATTTTCTAATGACATAGGACATGAATCATCTTTTCATATACTTATTTGCTATCTGTATATCATCTTTGGTGAAATGTCTGTTATCTCTGGCCCATTTTTTTTTAGTTAGGTTGTATTGTTTTCTTATCATTTTAAGAGTTCTTTGAATGTTTTCAAGAAAAGTCCTTTATCACATATGTCTTTTGCAAATCTTTTCTTCCGGTTTGTGGCTTGACTTCCCATTCTCATCTTTCACAGGGAAGCAGCTTTTTTTTTTTTTTTAGGGAAGAAGCTTTTAATTTTAATGATGTCCAGCTTGTCAATTTTTCTTTCATTAATTGTACCTTTGGTACTATATCTAGAAAGTCATCATCACACCCAGAGTCTTCTAGATTTTCTCCTACATAATCTTCTAGTTTAGTAGTTTTCTATTTTACATTTTGGTCTATGATCCATTTTGTGTTAATTTTTGTGAAGTATCTGTGTCTAAATTTGTTTGGTTTTGTTTGGTTTTATCTGTGGATGTCTAGTTGTTCCAGCACCATTTGTTGAAGAAGAGACTGTCTCGGCTCCACTGTATTGCCTTTACTCCTTTGTCAAAGATCAGTTGACTATTCTTTATGGGCCTATTTCCAAGTCCTCTATTATATTCCATTGATCTATTTGCCTATTCTTTTGCCAGTACCACTGTCTTGATTACTGCAGTTTCATAGTAAGTCTTGAAATCAGATAAGGTCAGTCCTCCAACTTTCTTCTTTTCCTTCAATATTGTGTTGCCTCTTTTGGATCCTTTGATTCTCCATATAAATCTTAGAAACAGTTTGTCAGTATCCAGAAGATAACTTGTTAGGATTTTGACTGGGATTGCATTGAATCTATAGATCAAGTTGGGAAGAATTGACATCTTCACCATCAAAGACTGGAGTTTTTAACTCTCAGACTTGTCCACACTAAGCACCCAACAATTTGTTGATTATAGTTCAGGTTTTTCTACCTCAACCCTCATCCTCATGGTGGTTTCCTGTCATTAATCTCTGCTCCAATAAAAAAAAAAAACCAGGGGCGCCTGGGTGGCTCAGTGGGTTAAAGCCTCTGCCTTCGGCTCAGGTCATGATCCCAGGGTCCTGGGATCGAGCCCCACTTCGGGCTTTCTGCTCAGCAGGGAGCCTGCTTCCTCCCTCTCTCTCTGCCTGCCTCTCTGCCTACTTGTGATCTCTGTCTGTCAAATAAATAAATAAAACCTTTAAAAAAAAAACCATGACCCCCTGTTTTTTGCCTGTCTCTCCAATCTCGGGGGCACTGGTCTGCCCTGTGTCCTCCCCTCACTTACAGATCCAAGGAGAGTTGTTGGTTTTCAGTCTGCTCAGGTTTTCACTTGTTGGGATGGAGTGATGCCTTCCAAGCTCTTTACATGCAGGACCAGAGACCAGAAGTCAAAGATTTTTTTAAAATGTTATACATCTCTCAAAAAATCAAAAATAGAATTACCAAAGCATCCAGTAATTCTACTACTGGGTATGTACCCGAAGAAAACAAAAACACTAATTTAAAAAGATATATGCACTCCTCTATTTACTGCATTATTAAAATAGCCAAGATATGGAAGCAAGCCAAGTGTCCATCGATAAATGAATGGATAAAGATGAATGGGTGTGTGTGTGTGTATGTGTGTGTGTAATGGAATATTACTCAGCCATAAAAAGAATGAAATCTTGCTATTTGCAATGACATGCATGGATGGAGGTAGAAGGTATAATATAAGTGAAATAAGCCAGTCAGAGAAACACAAATACCATATGATTTCACTCATATGTGGAATTTAAGAAACAAACCAAATGAACAAAAACAAAAACAGAGACAAACAAAATGACGGACACTTAAATTTAGAGAACAAACTGGTGGTTGCCAGAAGGAAGGTGGAAGGGAGAGTGAAATAGGGAAAGAGGATTAAGAGCACACTTATCTTGATGAGCACTGAGTAATGTAAAGAAGTGCTGAATCACTGTATTGTACGACTGAAACTAATATAACACTATGTTAATTACGTCAGAATTTAAAAAAAAACATTATTACATCTCATAATTTTGTATATCAGGAATTTGAGCAGGGTTGAGATAGCACTCATTCTGCTCCATATGGCGTCAAGTTGAATCAGATGGGAGCTGGACTGCTCTGGAACATTTTGTTGTTATTGCAAACTACACATAAAATCTACCATTTTAAAAGGTACAGTTCAATGGCATAAAGTTCATGCACAATGTTGTGCAACCATCACAGAACCATCACAGAACTATCTGGTTCTAACTTTCTTACTATCCCAAAAGGAAACTACACTAGTAGTCATCCCCCATTTCCTCCTCTCCCCAGTCCCTCAGTGCCAGTTATGTATTTTGTCTCTATGGATTGCCCAGTTCTTGGTATTTCATGTAAACGGAATCATACACATATGCCCTATCATGTCTCGTTTGCCTTCTTTCACTTACCATAATGCTTTCAAGTTCACCCATGTTGTAGATGTGTTGGTATTTTATTCCCAGCAATGTATGAGGGTTCCAGTTTCTCTACATCCTCAACACTGTTCTGTTTCTTTTTGATCATAATCATCCTGGTAGGTGTGAAATGTTATCTTATTGTGGTTTTGATTTGCAGGTCCCTAATGACTAGTGATGTTGAGTATCTTTCCATGTGCTTGTTGGCACTTTGTGTATGTTCTTTGAAGATACTTTTTTTTTCCAAAAAATTTTGGCCTATTTTTCCTTAGACTGCCTGTTTTCTGTTGAGTTGAAAGAATTCTTTTTATATTATGGATATTAGATATATGCTTCGCAAATATTTTAAAATACTCCCAGCCTATAGGTTATCTTTTCACTCTCTTGATAGTCCTTTGATGCACAGAAGCTTTTAATTTTGATGAGGTCAAATTATCTATATTTTCTTTTGTTGTTTGTGCTTTTGGTGCCATATTTAAGAAACCATTGCCAAATCCAAGGTCATGAAAGTTAGCTCCAAAATTTCCTTCTAAGAGTTGTATGGCTTTAGCTCTTATTGACTTTTTTAAAGTTAATTTTTGTATATGGTATGAAGTGGGTATCCAACTTCTGTTACTGATTTCTAGTTTGATTCCATTATGGCAAAGAGAATACTTTGTAGGGGCTCCTGGATGGCTCAGTCAGTTAAGCATCCAGCCTTTTGATTTTGGCTCAGGTCATGATCTCAGGATCATGGGGTCGAGCCCTGAGCCAGGCTCTGTGCTCACTGGGGAGTCTGCATGAGATTCCCTCTCCTTCTGCTCCCTCCCCACCACTTGCATGAACTCTTTCTCTCTCAACAAATAAATAAAATCTTTTTTTAAAAGATACTTTGCATGCATGGGGTGCCTGGGTGGCTCAGTGGGTTAAAGCCTCTGCCTTCGGCTCAGGTCATGGTCCCAGAGTCCTGGGATCTTGCCCCGCATCGGGCTCTCCGCTCGGCAGGGAGCCTGCTTCCTCCTCTCTCTCCGCTGGCCTCTCTGTCTACTTGTGGTCTCTGCCTGTCAAACAAATAAATAAAATCTTTTTTAAAAAGATACTTTGCATGATTTCAATCTTTTAAAATTCTGAGACTTGTTTTATGGCCTGACGTGCGGACAGCCCTGGAGAGTACTCTGTGAGCACTTGAGAATATGAACTCTGCTCCGTAGGTGTCTGTTAGACCTGATTTACAGTGTTGTTCAAGTGCTCCATTTCCTTACTGATCCTCTAACTAGTTGTTCTATCCACTATCGTGCTGAGCCCAATGCTTAACCAGAGGTGAAATCTTATGGTCCTCTCAGGTCTTTTCTGACTCTTAGCCCTGCCCCGGGCATGCACATGCTTTTCTAGATACCCAGGTGCACACGGGAACATGTCAAAGGCCTTATTCTCCAAAGTAACTCATTCCCCAGTGTTTCCTTCCCGGAGGTGGGCCAAACAGAAGCAATCACTCCCCTCGTGTCAGTCCTTCTGGAAGCCCCCAGACAGGTTCAAACAGACAAACACAATTCCTTGGGACTAAGGTCCAATCTCCTCCCTCCAGAACCAGGAACCCACACTTAGAATGCAAGCTGCCATCCTCAAGACCAGGGAGGGGGTTGGGCAAGAATACATTCAAATCCCCCAATACTCTCTTATCATGTCTCGATGGCTTTTTTCCTGATTCAGCATTTGCTTAGTTGCTGTAAATCTTTGACTATCTTCCAGAGTCCTTCATTCCCACAGATTTTGCAGTTTGTGTGGACAGGGGTTGACCCCCCAGAGTATACTGCTCCGGCATTTTCCCCAACATCACTGGGTTCTGTGAGTGATGTTTTGAGGCTTAAATCCTAATGTTAACATCTTCATTTAACAATGTGCACTGTTTCCTGAAAGGAATAACACATCACAGGAAAGATAAAACTAGAAATTTCTTGGGGAAACTGGGTGGCTCAGTTGGTTAAGTGTCTGCCTTCGGTGCAGGTCATGATCCCAGAGTCCTGGGATCGAGCCCTGCCTCAGGCTTCCTGCTCAGGGGAGAGCCTACATCTCCCTCCGCCCCTCCCCCAACTCGTGTGCACTCTCTCTCTCTCTCTCTCTCTCAAATAAATAAATAAAATCTTTTTAAAAAACTGGAAAATTCTCTAGTATTACCAAATTTGTGAAAATCCATAAAATGATTTATTTTATATACGCAAACTCAAAATATCTTTGTACACTTAAATTTTTGCAAATTAATACAGACATCACAATACTGCTCCATATAAACCTTTGTATAAACATTAAAGGAACTATATACATGATTTTTTTTTCTTTTAGTGCTTCCAAAGCACAGAATGTCCAAGTCCACCTGAAGACTTTCTGGCGTCACATGCAAGAACAAATGTCAGGGTTGGGGTAGCCTCAGGTGCACTTGGTGATGTCTCTAGACAAAATAGAAGAGAGTTGGAGGTAGATCGTTTGTGACTCTCCCTGCCCCCTCCCACAGAGAAATAAGTTACCCGAATAGCAGCTTTCTTACTCTTTGATTCAAACTGTCCTGAATATTGCATGGTTTAAAAGGCACAACTAGGAATTGTTGAAAACTTTGTTCGGCACGCACAAGATGACCAGTTGGCTTCTGAACACCTATTCTTTTCTGGAGGACATAGTAAGGGCACCGAGCAGTGCTCCACTTGCAGGGGGCCCTTAGTCACTCTGGAAACGCCCAGAACAACAAAGCTCCGAGGAGGAAACCCTTGTCACATCTAGTAGGGGCGACAGTGTTTACTGAAATGAACCTGCAGAATTAACAACATCACCTTCCTCAACTGGGAAAAGAAACAACAAAACAACAAACTAATACTTTCAAGGAAAACTCTTAGGGCAAGAGCCACCTTTTACTTCCAGAGACTCATAAAATTAAAAAAAATAATAATAATAAAAGCTCCATGGCTTTTTCTTAGCTTCAGGAAGGCAATTCCCTTGGCCAAAACATTCTAGGAAGCTTTAACAATATCCTGTTCCATCCTACAGCACGGAGAACTTGCCCTTTTCTCTCCTTGGTCTTTGTATTAACACGATGATCGGCTGTTGATGTGATTAATATTGTTGAGGTGGTGGTGGGAGTCTATTTTTTCTAGGACCTTCTCCAGGTACTGGATTAAGACTCGTCTTTTAAACCTAAAAATAAAGAGAAATTTTATTAACCAAAAGATACTAAAAGCACTTCCGACATGTGGGCGACAAAGTGGAAGGCGGGGGACAAAGTGGGGCTGGTGATTTCCATGAGGATCGAAAATGCATCCTCATGTAAAGATGGGACTTAGCAAATACGAACAGTGCCAACTGAGGGAGGGCCCAAGTCCGCCTCAGACTGTGGTGAGCCCAGAAGATTCCATAGAGTTGGATGAACGAGTTGGACTCAGATACTATCAATCTAAATGCCTCTGGAGACAGCCTTAACTCTGAGTGAGGGCCAGGGCTGGAGAAAAGCCAGGCAGGGCTTATTCCTCCCCCTGTCCTGCACTGGGCCCTACTATTTCAAAAAAAAAAAAAATGAAGGTCTCTTTACACCCACCTGGTGGCTTCCTTGATGGTAAATTCAACAAATTGTTTCTTGACTGCAAGAGGCCCTTGCACTTCTTCAAGCAAAATGAAAATCCTTTCGTACTCTGAAGATATATATATTTAAAAAAACACTTCAGTATTAAAAAAAGACATGAATGGGAAATAAAATTCAATCTTTACACATTCTCGGGAGTTGCTCTTCATGGGTGGAAAGTTAGATGCAATTTGTATTTTAAATACTCAAATCAAAACATCTGCCCATTAGCTCCTAAGGAAACTCTCATAAACACTGCACAGATGTGGCAGACTGAGTCATGGCCCCCAACATTGTCTGCACCTCAATTCCCAGAACCTGCAAATACGTTATCCTATATGGCAGAAGGGACTTGACTTAACACAAGGGATTAAGTTACAGATCTTGAGATGGGGAGGCTCTTCGTGTTTATACGTCAGCGTAGTCACAAACATCCAAATAAGAGGGTGGCCTTAGAGTTGGCGTCAGAGAGGAAAGATGTAAGGAGGGGAGAAGAGGCTAGGCAGGAGAGAAGGTGCTAACGAGACGGGCTCAAAGACAGAGGAAGGGGCCAGGAGCTAAGGAGGGCCGGCAGCCCGTGGAAGCTGGAAAGGGCAAGGAGACAGATTCTCCCTAGAATCTCCAGAAGGAGCTCTGGCCAGCCAGCACCTTCCTTCCAGCTCAGCGAAAAGAATTTCAGGATTCCGACTTCCATGACTGTAAGAGAAAGGTGTACTGGGTCCCTTTAGTTAAAGCAAGAGGAATCGCTTTAAATGATGTGAAAACCCAATACCTCCCAAAAATGTACCTCAAGAGATAGCATGAATCGTACTCTGAAACATGAAACATACAGAATGAGGACCTTCCGTTATATTATTGACGCATGTTCTTTCACTACTTACTTCGTCCAAATTTCCGAACTTCCTTCATTAACTGATGTTTTATATCAGCATTGATTCCTTGCGCCATGGCAGGAGTTATCTGCAAAGCATTTGCTACAGTTCCCAAAGTAGATGTTCCTGAGACTTTCCGATCCTCTACAGAGACACTGCCGTTTTTGCTTCCCCCTAGGATTGCGTTAGTCCCAGGTTTGTGAATCAGGCCATCCTTCCTTAGACTAGCAAAGTCATCAGATAGAGAATCCAGCTGGTTGTGTGGAATACCATCTCCTGCCATATTCATAAGCTCTGGCGGAGCAGGTTTTGACAGGAAGCCATCAGGTGCGAGCTGACCATTTTCCATCTTCTCCTCATGGACCTCAGGAATGACCGTAACGTCTGGAAACCAAGTGAAGAAGTTAAGCTGTGAGGTAGGTGTGTTCCAGCCACCCCACAGGTAGATCCCGGTGCTCCTCAGTTGTGAGGAAATTCTTTGTTTCAGAAAGCAAGAAGACGTACAGATGGAGTCTGAGAGCCCTCCAACTGAACTCAAGGAGCTAATACCACAAAATCATTTGCTTCTCTTCCTGGCACTCTGAATACACATGGAAACCAAGTCAGACAGTACAACTAATAAACATTCTCTGATCGCCGGCAGCCATGGCCTAACGGCAGCCTGTGTTTTACAAACTGTAAAGCAGCAAGTCTCACTTGATGTCACGATTCCTGTCGCTGACATATGGGTTAAAGTCTCTGCCTTCAGCTCAGGTCATGATCCCAGGGTCCTGGGATCGAGCCCCGCATCGGGCTCTCTACTCCGCAGGGAGCCTGCTTCCCCCTCTCTCTCCCTGCCTCTCTGCCTACTTGTGATCTCTGTCTGTCAAATAAATAAAATGTTTAAAAAAAAACCACCATGCCTTACTGAGTTTGGCGCCACACTACGTGGGCTCCCTTCAACCTCTCTTCTCTACCTCGCAAGTTCTGAGGAAAACAGAGGTGGCCATTAGGTCTCAAGGCTCTATATGGACTCCATCACCAAAAATCTTTGTCTGTATATGATTCACAACATTTCCTTCTGTGACAAAGAAGTGGGTCTCCTTTTCCTCCCAAGTCTGATCCCTGTACTTCATATGCTCAGCTTCCCCAGGCCAGGCACTGAGCCAAATCCCGGGGATCAGCAGGGACTGAGACAGACGGAAACAATCCATAACCTTATGGAACTTACATCCTCACAGGGAAGGCAGACAGTAAGTGCACAATGAACAAAGGGAATAACACAGTTTGACTTTGTGTTGGGAAGGAAGGAAGCAGGGATGTGAGTGAGAGCAGGGCGGGAAGCCTCCACGATTCGAGGTCAGGCAGGGCGCTCTGAGGAGGGGACCCCTGGGCAGAGCCAGGAGCAGGAGACAGAGCCGGCCTGTGCACACAGAGAGGCGGCAGTCTGGTTGCTATGAGGGCCGTGCACAGCCCCTATGAGGGGACAAGCCAGGGCCATGGAGCAAAAGTCAGAGGCAGAGAGAGCAAGGAGGACATTGAAAGGACACATGATGGCAGGAGAGGCTGGCAGGGCCAGGTCGTGCAGGGCATGGAGACCAGTGTCGGGAGCTCAGATTCTGAGTGCGAGGGGAGTTGGCGATGGGTTTCGGGATGGATGTGGCACGATCTGGTTTCTGTGCGGGCAGGGTCACTCTGGCCGCAGGGCAGGGTATGGGTTAGACAGGGCCGAGAATGGGAAGCAGGGAAATCAGATGAGAAGCTGCTGTGGTCATTTGGGGACAGATGGTGGCAGCATACACTAGAGGGATGGAGACAAAGGGGGCGAGACAGGGATTCCATCGGGTGTCAGGTTGCCTGATGTGCTAAGAGATGGAAGTGAGAGAAGAATTGAGAGGAATCATGGTGACTCCAACGGTTTTCACCTGAACCCCTGGGAAATAATAGTGCCAGGGCTGGGCAGGGGCTGGTGCCCACCTGCTTATTGAGAGGGGATGGCGCCCGGCTCTTCCCGACCCAGCTCAGTGACCTCATGCCCACGGCCTGACCTCAAGAATGCTGGCATTGTTTACACTGCGGAAACCTGCAGACACTGTAATCCAGGGTTTCGCTCTCCCAACCCCCACAACCTCCAACGGCCCGCTGTCACACACAGCTTTAGCAACACACACTGCCAAATGGTGTCACTTAAGACTAAGCGTCATGCCCTGGCTGTGGGGAGAGCTGTTACGGAGACAGCAGAGGTGAGGCATTCCCAAGAACCAGGTGAAGCCCACTGAGTTTTGTCTGCCTATCGGACATCTCGGTGAAGATACCATGTGTCCGTCGACAAATTCAAGTCTGGTTTTTGGAGCAAGCTGTAGTCGAGAGAGGTAAATACGTGAGTTGTTGACACGTGTATCTCTTGGAGAGCCCAAGACTGTACGGGATCACCTAGGGAGGGGAGAGGGGCCAGGATGGAGCTTCAGGTCCCTACACTATTTACAGGTGGGAGAGAAGGGGAACAACCACAAAAAGAGGATCAAGAGGGGCTGCCATAAAAGAAAACCAGGGGTCGTAGTGTCTGGGAACTGGAGAAAGTTTCCATGGGGGAGGGAGCAAAAAACCACATCAAATGACCCGAAGGAGCAATGGCCACCGGTGGCAGACATGGGGGACCCTGATGATGCCCGTGGCAGCGGAAGGGAAAGGCGGAGCCGGACTGCACTGGGTGAGAGCAGGATGGGGACATGAGGCCACAGAGGCAGCCCAGACCCAGCCGCAGTCCTCTTGAGCCCGTTCGCTCCTGCTGCTTCAGGAACCTGCTGCCTCTTTCTGATTCACGCAGCAGACATGCTCCCACAACCACAAGCAGGGCCTCCGCGCCCCCACGGGGCACCTTTGGTTTAATAACAGTTTACTTAACGACCGAAAAGCACATAGGAAAGAAATGAGTACAAAGGAAATGGAAAGTTGCTTAGTGTCTTAGTCCTCTAGGGGCCATAAGGAAAACACAACCACTACTCTATACCTGTATGGACAAGGGTGGGTTTTAGGAGGTTTGGATAAGATGGTAACCACGAGGCTGAGGGTGGTCCCTTGCCGCCCACGTGGTTAGTTACAGTAGGTGGTGTTTGTGGTCTCGCCAACAGCAGGGACATACTCCGCCTTCTCTTAGATGACAGAGGACTGCTGGCTTCTCCCGGACGCTTCACTTTGTTTTGTGGCCCTGCTACAAACTCATCTGCTTCATCAATCATCATTCCCTAGAAGACATCAACGAACACGTTCCATTAAAGACCACGTGTCCCACCCCCAACACACGCCTTGCCACTCCGCTCCCGCAGAACGGGGCACCAAGGTCAGACCCGGTGCAGTCGCAATGACCCAGAAAGCTTGAGGAATGAGCGACTCGCATCAGCCGAAATGGGAATGTAAACCCACAGTGACCTCTCTGCGGAAGGACAAACCATTCAGAACCAACCCTGGATAAGGGAAACAATTCCCTTTTGTGTGCTTTTGCGCTTTAAAAGCATCATTAGGAGATATTGATCATCCCTGTACAGAATGCTGCACGGAGACGGTGGATGGCAGGCAGATGGAAAATGTCATTCCCCTGACATGCTGACATGACAGCAACCTCACAGAGATTCAAATATGTCCACCGTGGGGGCTTTTCACTCTTGGGGGGTACAAGATGAGAGCAGACGTGTAAAAGGGTAGCTAAAAGCTGTTCTCATCCAAGGATGACCCAAGAATATGAAAGTATTTCCGTAAAATCATGAATGATATTTCCAAGGCACTTTCCAAAACAAGACAGTACAGAAGGGGGAAAACACATTCCCGAGCATGACTACATGCCAGGTCGTGTTCAAAAACGGTATTACACGCTCTCACTCAACACTCCACAGGGCTCTGTTAGTTAAGCGTAACAAGCAGCCCCAGCGCTACAGAGGAAGAGACCAAGGCACAAAAAGATTTAAAAAAAACTCCAATTGGGACGCCTGGGTGGCTCAGTTGGTTGGGCAGCTGCCTTCGGCTCAGGTCATGATCCCAGCGTCCTGGGATCGAGTCCCACATTGGGCTCCTTGCTCGGCGGGGAGCCTGCTTCTCCCTCTGCCTCTGCCTGCCACTCTGTCTACCTGTGCTCACTCTGTCTGACAAATAAATAAATAAAATCTTTAAAAAAAAACTCCAATTAATTGAGGATGGGGTGAAGTGGAATGCCTTCCAGTCTTGTTACGAGAGAGATTACTGTATGGTCTGTACCTTAATACCAATTGTCCTCTCCATGTGTGCAGATATAATCCCCATGAGTCCTCATCCTGAAATGGTCAAGTCAGCATCTCTCCCTCCCTCTCCCGCCCCCCCCACCCCACATTAAGATCTCTAGTAGGACAATCCAAATAAAGCAACATCACCTAGTACTTCCTATTTCAAAAGGAACAGTTAGTTCATCACGGTCTGGATAGAACATTAGCGATCTGAGTCATGGAAACAGGAAATAAATGGCGATCTCAATATTAAAGGAATTGGTGTGTAGAGGTGGGAATGCATACAGGCTCAAAGCTGGAAAGATGTGAGTTCAAATCCTGGCCTTTATCAGCCGTGTTAGTTGACTGCTGCAAGCCTTGATTTCTTCTTATTAAAGGGCAGATGGGAACGCTCATCTACACTGCGAGCACAAGATGCGATCATTTGAAACACCAGCTCCTACTTGGTACCCAATCAAGGCCTATAATTTTCTTTAAGCAACACACCTTCACATCCATTCACAAAGAGCCCTAGAGTCCTATTTTATTTTTTTTTAAACAGAGGGAGAAGGCCTGATTTATATTCATCTTGGCCAAAAGAAAGGAATTGAAGCAAGGATATCACGAGGTAGGCAGACCCAGAAATCGGCATCTTACCTTCTTATCTTGTTTGAATGGGTTGCCGAAAGTATGCAGTCTCTTTGGTTGATCAGGATCAATCTCTCGAAGAGGGGAAGCCAATGTCTTTAGATACTCCTGATAGTTACCCATTTGTGCCACTGGAACGCTATGAAGGGAATCTGTAACATCACAGGAAGAGACACAGATGCTCCACACTGCCAATGCCCCCGTTTTGAGAGGACATGATCATAGTTGGCTTTAACAATGTGGACCTTGGCATCCAAAGCCTAAAATCTCAAATCCAAAGATCCAAAAGCATCTCTCTTCGTCCCACTCAATACTCGGGGTACCATCACTACTGCCTACAAGCTCAAATCACTAGGCTGACCACAACCCCCTTCCGCATCCAACTGGGTTTGAAAATGGGCTGACATTTAGTATGCCACCACGCAACCTGGGGTGCCATGTTTGTTCTGCATTTCAAAGAGCCTGGGCTCCATGGTTCTCTCTCATCATCCAGAAAACCTTGGATAGTAGGCCTTACGTTCTTGGGAGAATGTGATTAAATCTACAGGCTCTCTTCCTAGTGAAGCTTTCTCCTCGCCACAAAACTTGGTGTATAATTGCAAGAGATGGTTTGACTAAGATTTGCTCATTTTAACGGACAAGTAACCCCTTTTAAAATGAACAAAAGGGAGTAAGGGGAATTGTACACCATCACCAATTATCCGAGACACTCTCTGATTCATTCTTTTCATCTAAATGAGGAATTCTAGATCGAATTCATCATGGCAGGCCAGGTTGGGCAATTTCCAAAATGTGACAGACCTAGCTCCTGCCACTTTCTAACTCACGAAACCTGGACTTAGCTATTAAAATGCTCGCGAGAGGGAGAGAGAGCAAGAGCCAAAGCAAGAAACACACTCTCGGGTGCCTGGGTGGCTCAGTGGGTTAAAGCCTCTGCCTTCAGCTCAGGTCATGATCCCAGGGTCCTGAGATCGAGCCCCGCATCGGGTTCTCTGCTCAGCAAGGAGCCTGCTTCCTCCTCTCTCTCTCTCTCTCTGTCTGCCTCTCTGCCTACTTGTGATATCTGTCTGTCAAATAAATAAATAAAATCTTAAAAAAAAACGAAATACACTCTTAACCATAGAGAACAAACTGATGGTTACCAGAGGGGAGAGGGTTGGGGGGATGGGTGAAACAGGTAACGCGGATTAAGGAGGGCACTTGTGACGAGCTCCCGCTCTTTGGTTGGAAGTGCTGAATCACTAAATTGTACACCTGAAACTAATATTACACTGTATGTTAACTAGACTGGAATTAAAACAAAAACTTCAAAAAAAAAAGATGCTCACTCTCAGTTTCCATGTCCATAAAATGGACATAAAAGCAGTATCTCTCTCATGGGACTGTTTTGACGCTTCAAGAGCTGAAGCCTGCAGGCCGATTAATGCACACTTCCCCTAAAACCTGAGGACAATCAACTTGTGCCTGGGGAGTGTAGGGATTTAGTAAAAATGGGCATTCTAGGCCTTTAAAGGTTACAAAATAACCTACCGATTATGCAGTAAGTGCCTTCATGTAAGTCAGGCTTGACGTTTTCCTAATCAACAAAAAATACTGCTTTGTTCATTTACCTTCATCTTGTCCCACAATAAACTTGTGTGTCTTCAGGAGATTGGATCTCATTCTCGTTAACTGGTCTAAAAGACCTCTACGCGGAATATCATAAGCATTTCTATATGTCTGAGGTTTCAAATCCTATTCGAAAGGGAACAAATAATTTCAGTCACTCCTGAGGCTTTTGGTGTAGAAGTGTCATTCTTAACTCTCTTAAAATCTTGGTGAAGAGAGAGATAGTCAATGTAATTAACTTATGGTAGAATTGAGCTGGTGGCTAATTAGCCTTTGATGGCCTTGTTCTGAATTCCAATACACCCACACAGTATTCAAAGCACTGGGAATATCCTTTTGCAAGTATGACAGCTGGCCTGGCCAGTTCTGCCCAACATGGACCTCCTCTATGGGAAATCGTGGGGCCAGGGGTCCGGGCAGGGCTGGCCCAGACTCTCACAGGTGCTCTGCTGCCTGAGTCTTTTCATACCCGATCCTCTTCCTTGTCCTCTCCTCTCACAGCCTGAAGGCTCTCCCTGCCCACTTCTGTCCTCTCTTCCCTTTATCCTTGACAGACATTACCCACCCCACCCCCCTCTGGAAGGCATCTTGTACATTTAATGCCATATCGGCACCTGCTGGCAGGACAATTCCTAGACTGGTCCGTATGGATAACCATGAAGTCCAAAACGGGACCGTAATCATTTCAAAACGAAAATAATATGACATAAACGTATCAGACAAGTTCAAACAAACACAAATGATTTATGGCACGGTTTACCTTGTTTAAGAGCCCTAACTGGAAGCCAGCAAATTCTTTGGTATTCAATTCTGTCAGTCTTGGTGCACTTTCCCCTATGATTTCTTTCAATAGTTTTCTAAAATTTTTACTGTGCGTCAAGGACACGCCAACTCCAGAATGGTTTTTCACTCTGATTCCAATTTCCTGGGGAGGTTTCTTCCCCACGGATGCTAGTATTCGTTCTGACTCTAGTTTGGTCTAAAATGAAAGTACATAATATGTTAAGAAAAGATCTACATTATCACAGTTGTTTTCACTACTTAAGAAAGGTAATATTTTAAGAATCCCACAGAACAACTTTTCAATCGTAAATCACAGAAAAACTGATAATTAAACATTTCCCTGTGCTTCTCTGTGCTAGCACAGCAAACAGGGAGGGGGCCTAGAAAGGCAAATAACTTACTACATTTTTTTCTCTTGTCTAGTGTCAAAATTTGATTGAATCATGGAGAGAATGGAAACTGTGGCTAAGACTTCCGTTCATAGACATTTAAAATCACATTTTGTTGTTATAGAATCTAGTCTAAGTCAACATATTTATTTCAGATCCAGACATAAAGGTTTAAGACTCTGTATTTATAAATGTAAACTAGTGCTAAAATTCGGATTACATAGATTGGCATTATATCTGGAAAAATTAAACTGTTTGTTTCTAATATCAAACTGCCCCCAAAAAAGTAACGCTTAATTTAACAAACATTACCACATAAATAATATGTAATGTATATACTCAGTAATCTTCTAGCTAACTGGCAAAAAAAACCCCTCTTACTAGACTCTGTTAAACCACATTGATAAATATTGCTTGACAGTGTATTATAGCAATATATTAGGCATATTTTGGGATTTACATACATCTGAGATGGTTCAAGGAACACTGGCAACATAGTTATTAAATTAGTAATTAAATTAGTAATTGGAGTGATTATAAATTAGTAATAACCTTTTTCTTTTTCTCTAAAAGAAGGAATCCTGCCAATGCCCAGCAAGCCCAAAAGAATTTTGAGTTTCTTATGATTAGGTCAGAGATATCCACTAATTCTCACTATGCTTGGAATTAAGTACATGTATTATCTTTTGCAAAAAATTAAGTTATGAAATAAGGGAGGAGAGTAAATGAAGGGTCTGTTTCCAGAAATGGTCCCAAAATCCCATTTGGAAAACTACACAAGCAACATGTCCCAGAAGGTCCCAGAACTTGCATGAGTTTCAACTCTGCTCACTATTCTTCCTTGTGGCCATACCCTGCTGACACAGCCTTAAAGGCCTAAGGTAGACATCAAATAAAAAATATATATAAATCAACAGGTCAATCAATCAATAACCAAAACAAAACATTAACAACAACAACAAAAATCTATTAGCAGAGAAGAAAGGGGGTCGTGGGGACACTCGGTAGACCAGAAATCTAGGTTTGCCTTTACTGTCTCTTGCATTTATGAGCACACTGGCCGGTCAGGAGCTGGTAAGCCCCAGGCCATCCTTCTGTCTGGGCCAGGTCCTCGCCAGGAGTGTCAGTGTCCCCAACTGTGGAATCATTTTGGTTCTTTAGCGAAATCTGACACTCTTTTGCTTACTACCGTCTGTCTCCTACAGGCCCAGCTTCCAAACATGTCTGACTTAAAGCCTGACAGCCACTACAAATGCTAGTACTGGTCCCTACCTGGGAAAACCCTTGTACAGAAGAAGAAAGTAAAAAGGCAAAAAGGCTGCATCACCTTGTCATATAACGTAAACATTTGTATGGCAGTAAAGCTCTAACTCAGTAGTTCTCAAATATTTCCATCCTGCAAGAATGGGCTAGGTAGAGGTGAGAAGTATGATAAGTAGGGGTGAGTGGAGAATGAGGTACTAATAGAGGTGAATAATGGTAAATGAGGTGGGGGGGGGATAAGGGAACAGATGGAGGGCAAGAAGAGGGGAGGTTGAACTCCACTCTTCAGGTCCCTTTGGGGCCTGTCACCCTCCAGTGCGAGGAACACTGGTCTCATCTCCCCGTCTCCAAGAAAAGGCATCTGCATATTTATTGCCTAAACACGAATGTCAGGCAAGAGGCTGAATCACACCATGCCTCCGAGGGCTGACCTAAAAAAGGGGGGGTACTCTAGCCCAATGTGACTTGAGGAGAAACTAGGTTTAGGACAGACAAAATGTGACCCATGAGATAATTTGACTAAGCCTCTGCCCCTCTTAGGCCACAAGGTTATCAACCAGCTTGTGGGCAGCACAAACCGGTGAGCAAAAGGAGAAATGGCACAGTATCCAATGACACTGACAGACCTTTAACTGGAGTTTAATGGTGAAGCTAGAAGCCATAGAGAATCACATTATTACTAATCCATAAAGTGGAGAAATAGATACACATTTAATCTGAAAAAGTACAATTACACTAAAGAATAAGGAAATGCACTTCTGAGGGCAAAGGATTTTTGTTTGTTTATTTTTACCAATACTACCTGTTGGCTGAGTTTTTTAAGGTAAGAGATAACACTGTAACTAAGTCCACAATCTAAATTATCTGATATCAGATTTGGAGCTCCCATCATCCTTAGTGCTTTCTTTAATGGCTATAAGGAAACAAAATACACAACAGTAAGAATAGAATAAATCTTAAAATACTCAAAGTTCAGTTATAAGGGGCAAAGGGACACGATTCATTTCTTAGAAGTCAAGGTGCTGCACATAAAACCAAACATGGAACATTAAAAAGTGGCAATGAATACAGCAGAGGAGTAAGAAGCAGAAAGTAACAAAATCAGAAGACAGTGGGATAAGAAGAGCAAGAAACAGCAAATTCAAACAGGTAAATTGCTTTCAGGCTTAAGTCCCGAGTCATAAAATCATTTCATATTGCATTTTATCGTGCACCCCGTTCCTGCCATGGTAAATACTAACGCACCCCAATTTCTCCTCCCAGTGATACCAATGGTACCCTTTAAGATTCTGCCTTTTCACCTCTAGAAACTTGACTGAAAGTTTGCTATATCCACCTCTGAAATGATTTTGATCATCTTGATTTTGATTATACGACCAGTTCAAAATCATCATGACTGTTTTTTCCCAAATTGTGGAAACCCAAATGAGGCCAAGTAGCTTTTTGTTCTTTTTGGATTCCCCTCCCCCAACCAGCACCTCTGCCTCGTGCTGTGTCTTGGACACATTTAACAGGCAGAACGTCCATATCCAGCCTTCGGAGTTGTTTTTCAGAGGGAAACCCCATATGGAAAATTTCTAGAGTTAAAAAGGGAAGTTGATATCATACATGAATCCAGACCTATTTTTCTTAAATCCCCAAATTCCACTTTCATAAGGTTACTTTTCATAAGAGAAACACAGATAGATGTGTTGTTATAAAAAAAAAAACACATGGCAGTTAAAGGCAATAAAATAAAGAAACAATTCTCTTACACATAACTTGAGAAGACAGTGGCGATACAAATATTTAGCAATAAAAATACTGAGCTTATTTCAAGGGTCCAGTGTTTGGTTCCCTGACATTTCTGGTGACAAGAATCATCACTGATACAGCTAATGCATATATATACACACATAAATACATACTAATAAGTAGTACGGAGGCAGAGTTTTTAAGTAGCTGTCAAAAGCCTGTCGCCACTTCAGATTTGCCTTAAGCTTGTGAACTTTAAACAAGTCATCTGTAAGAGAAAAACCAAAGTATTACGTGATTCCAGTCCTAAATTCCAAGATCGAAACCAAGCAACCTGCACCCGTTATATCGTTTTCTAGACATCTCACGTGTTAATTACATTAGCTGAGCATTCATTGATCTGATTGTCTTTTCTGGTACTATTTACCAAAAGTATATAAAGTATTTTTCTAGAAAAAAAATTCTCAGGTTAGATATTCCTCTGCCATCTGTGAAGCTACGTAAAATATCATATTAAAGCCGACTCCGATCCACGCGAACTTTCTGACCTGTTACGTATTGGTAACACGGCTGTACTAATTTCCCGTGAGGGGGACTCCATGGTCACTGGTTGATGGAATATTTCTTTTACTCGAATGGAGGGTGGAAAGATAACAACAACAAAACCTCGAACTCAGAGAGACAGAGAACAGCTCATTGGAGGCCAGAGGCCAGGCAGGGGCAGGGTGGGCGAAATGGCCAAAAGTTGTCGAATGGTACAAACTTCCTGTTACAAAATAAGTACGTCCTGGGGGTGTACTGCACAGCACGGTGACTCTAGCTAATGATCCTGTATTGCCTATTTGTAAAGCTGCTAAGATGGTAGATCTTCAAGGTTCTCATTGCAAGAAATTTGTGGTCGTGTGTGGTGATGGATGTTAACTAGTGTTGGCAGTGTTCTTTTCACAGTATGTACAAATTTTGACTCATTATGTCATGCATGGGAAACTAATGTTATGTGTCAATTATATGTCAATAATTAATAAATACATAAATGGAGGGTGCTGTAAAGAAACTTTACCAAGTATATGAGAACAAAAGCGAAGCCTCTAACTTCCAGGCAAGGACAGCGAGCTCTAAATTATGCTTTGGATTCGCTTTTATCAGCCTGTCCTGTTCCCCACCCCACCCCCACCCTTCATTTCTTCCATTTCAGTGGTCAGGCACTTCAAGCCAAACATTGGGTCTGTCAAATGTTAGTTAAGAATTAGGTCATGGCACTAGTACAAGCTAGTGGAGACGTTAGGTTGAAGTTCGGAACTCTGTACAACTAAGCAAGTATGTTTCTTGAATACCATGTGCATTAATACCCCTAAAGATACTGTCCTTAAATAAGCAGACATCCCTAGCCTTTCTCAAATTTAAATTTAATTGTTTTAAGAATCTAAATGCATAAACTACAGAAAAAGTTCCAAACCATGTCATTATCTCCTTCCAAGGGTACGAAAAATGTATTTTTATATATTAATTCAAAATTGATATCATCGGACATCAACAGAAACCCGCCACACTTAATACAAATGCCAAAGATATTTTGAATCCATCTTCTATTTTGTTTCTTCAGGTTTCATTGGCTCTTATCCAAAAAAAATCCAAATGCTTTACTTCCAAGGACAAAAGCATCCCTATGCCATATGCATAATTTCTCTACAAATAGGCCTATTCTTTGAAATGCTGAATTACTTTAGTTAAGAAAAGCAACTACACATTTTCTTCCTTTTACTGCTATAATAAATTATTCACCCCTGCCGAAACTAATTTAAATGAATTTACAAAGTCATAAAATGTGGGTCTTTTGTTCTTTTGGCGCAGGGTAGAAAGAACAAAGAAAAACAGATCTGAAGAGATTTCTGGCCCATTGTAACATGCAGGTCCTTTAAAGACCATTCATATCTTGATAGAAAGGAATGCGAGACGGTGGAAATATGCTGTTATACTTGGGTCTTTATGTGGAGTCTGTTGGGAATTAAGCAGATTTTTAGAAACTGACAAATTGAAATACAAGACTGGGGAGACATTTAGATATAAATAGATTAGATAATGAGAGTCAAGAATAGTCTTAGAATTTCAAACAATGCCAATTGCAATGATTCCACCAATTAGTCTAACTGAGTCTAATTATTTCTTGTTGGAGTTTTTGAAACGGGAGAGGAAGAAAGATAATGTTCCACAGCCTAGATTAAGGGTAGAGAGCTACTGGGGTAAGGGCCACTTGAGTCACATTCTCCATGGAGCAGGAAATGATGTTCATGGCGTTGTGTTAGGATGGGACAATGAAGACGTCATAAACACTCAGCTAGTCAACATTTGAAAGACAAAGAGATCAGAGTGTAGGAGAGTGAAGTGATACTGCCCACACCTCAAAAACTAGTAACACTTTCCCTTCCATTCGTTTCTCCCCATTTCCTGCTGAAAAAAAAAAAGAGGGGGTGGAGGAGGTGGGTTTGAGTTCCAGGCTCAGCCACACACTTAGCAGAGTAAGCTTAGAGAAACCACTGGCCTTGTTGAGCCTCCGTTTCTTTTTGTTCTCCTGATAGAAACTGGTCTTAATATGGAGCTGAATTTTATTTTTTTACACAAATCCCAGTTCTTAATTAAAAAAAAAATAGGGGCACCTGGGTGGTACGGTCAGTTGAGCATCCGACTTTTGGTTTTGGCTCAGGTGGTGATCTCAGGGTCATGAGACCGAGCCCCACGTAGGGCTCTGTGCTCAGTGCTCAGTGGGGAGTCTGCTGGTATTTCTCTCTCTCTCTCCCTCTGTCCCCCCCTCCATACTCTCTGTCTCTCTAAAATAAAAAATTAAATAAATAATCTTTTTAAAAAAACAGGTGAACTGAATGTGGTAGAGTTAAGAAAAAAAGTTGTTACAAATGTCTTAATTTCTCAAAAAAAAAAACAAACAAAAAAAAAACCAAATGTCTTAATTTCTGTAGTTACTGGCCCTCGATAGGAAAAAAAAAAATTCCTTATTGAGAGATAATCTTGCTAACTATGATACTGACATGATTCTCACGATGGCTCATTGATCCAATTAAGCCTCACTTATCCATTCCAGGTAAGTTTTAGTGCTTAAATAATTAAACCTCTGTTAACTACTTCTGATGGAAATCCTGAATCGATAAAGAAAAAAAAAAAAATAAGGGTGACCTTTACGGACAGTTATCATACTATGCAGTAATACAGTGATGTTTCTGGGCATTAGGAAGTGTACATGCCTTCACTTGCCTTTTTACTAAATATCCTGCCCACCAAACTGCAAAACTGTCCTACATCTTTATATAATGTCCTTCATATGGAATAGCAGTACCTTTAAGAGCTATTAAAATAACACAGGTATCAATAATGACAATAGTAATGATAATGTTAATAGCATAAATGAACAGTTACTATTGGCAATTTAACTGCATTAATTCATTTAATCCCAACTAAATGCCTTTGGGATATGTACTATCATCATGCCCATTTTACAGATGAAATAAGTAAGGCACAGAGAAGCTATGTATCTTATCTAAGCTCACAAAGCCAGCAAATGGCAAAGCCAGTATCCACATGAGGGCAGCTATGCTCTACAGTCCATAGTCTTTTCTTTTTTAAGATTTACTTGTTTGTTTACTTGAGAGAGGGGGAAGGGGCAGAGGGAGAGTGGGAGAGAGAGAATCACAAGCAGACTCCCCGCTGAGTGGGGCACCTGACACAGGGCTCGATCCCGTGACCCTGAGACCATGACCCGAGCTGAAATCATGAGTTGGACACTCAACTGACTGAGTCACCCAGGCACCCCTCATAGTCCATACTCTTAACAATATGGAGCTACACAACCCAGAAAGCGAAGTAATGGTGGAAATGTTGAGAGCGTCTAGTTCAGAACTCAACACAAAACCCAAGTTTGGGATTCGGAGGCACAAGGACCTCCAGCCTCTAAGGGTATGAAAAACCCCGTGCTCCCTGGGAAGACACAGGTTACAGAAAAGCCTGGAAATGGGTATTTAAGGCCAAAGGGCAGAATAGGAACTGAGTCGAGGACTAGACTGACCCTCAAATGGATGCGTGGCATTGGGGAAGAGGAAGGATTCAAAGATGTGTCTGGGGTTCCTGGTTCGAGATGTTTGCAGAGGGACGGTGATGCTCTAGGCAGGGCTGGGTCCTTGGTGTCAGAGGTTAAGGAAGACCAAGGATAGATGTGGCACATGTACCTCTTGTGATGCAAGACACTGCAGGGAGAAGGGGAACTTGGCATTTGGGGAAGAGGCAGACTAATGGGTGACAAGCAGCCGATGCCGGGAGTTGACCTTACCTAGTACTGGGGAGTGCGAGAGTGGGCAACATGTGGCTACTTAGGCACAGCAGGTTTAGACAAAGGAAGGACTGGATGCCTCCTCCTCACCTCTATTACCCGCAAAACCAGCAAAGCCCAGGCTTAGAGAGCAGTTCTCGCTGTTGTGAAGAGCTGCACATCTCAGTCTCTACCGGGAGACAAGCTACCCTGGTTAGGGGCACTTTCACATAATAATTTGGAAGACAGGCTGAGTTGAGACCAAAGATGAGATCCCGGAATTCAGCCCCTAATAGTTCTATAGAACTTTTCCACTGCCCTGTGGCAACCCGCGGTGTCATTGAAAACCACGTGGGGAGGAGTATTGAGGAACTCCTACTTCTCCCAGCCAGGGAGGTATCATTCTAGTGAGGATCCAGAACCCCCGCCCAGCCCCCAACAGCAGTAACGAGGAGCCCCCCTCCCTAAGAGTGTCAACAGAGGCCAAGTGGGGAATCTGGACTTCTACCCTCTCCTGGCACTAACAAGGCAGTACCTTGCAATCTCTGCCAGAAGGGTGAGAGGAAGCTGAACCAGAAGGCTTAAATAAGATCGAGACTCAGAACTCAATACTGAAAAGGCACAGGATTCAATGGAAAATCACTCATCCTACCAAGAACCAGAAAGATCTCAAAACACATTCAAAAGACCATCAAGAGATGCCAACACAGAAATGACAGAGACATTAAAAATATCCAGTAAAGATGTAAAAGGAGCCAGCAAAAAAATTTTTTTCAACAAGCAATTTTAAACAGGCATGACACAAATGAGAAAACAGAAAGCCTCATCAAAGAAAGAGAAAGGAAAAAGCTGAAGATGTAAAGAAGAACCCAGTGGAAATCTTAGAACTGAAAAATACAATAACCAAAATAAAAAAACTCAACGGAGGGGCTCAAAAGCACAATGGAGGGGACAGAGGAAATAACCAGTAATCTGGAAAAGATAACAGGAGAAATCACCCAATCTGAATAACAGAAAACACACACACACACACACACACACACACACACACCGCCAAAATGACCAGATCCATAATTTGAAAATTTTTCCCTGTTCCGTAGCTTGCCTTTTCACTCTGCTGATTACAGCCTTTGCTGCACGAAAGTTTCTAAGTTTGATGGATCCCCATGTGTTTATTTTTGCTTCTGTTGCCTGTGCTTTTGGTGTCATGTCTCTATTATTTCTTTTTTTTTAAATTTCAAGTTCTTATTTTAATTCCAGTTAATGAACATACAGTGTTATTATATTCATTCCAGGTATAAAATTTAGTGATTCGGCACCTGCATACAACACCCAGTGCTCATCACAACAAGTGCCCTCCTTAATGCCCATCCCCGGTTTCCCCCCCACTCCTCCCCTCTGGTAACCAGCAGTGTGTTCTCTATGGTTAAGAGTCTGTTTCTTGGCTTGCCTCTCCATCTTTTTCTCCCTTTGCTCATTTGTTTTGCTCTTTAAATTCCACATAGGTGTGAAATCATATGGTATTTGCCTTTCTCTGACTTATTTCACTTAGTATTATACTCTCCAGGTCCAACCACATAGTTGCAAATGGCAAGATTTCATTTTTCATGGCCGAGTAATATTCCATCATGTATACATACCACCTCTTCTTTATCCATTCACCTATTGATGGACACCCAGGCTGCTTCCATCATTTGGCTATTATAAATAATGCTGCTATTAAATATGGGGTGCATGTATCCCTTTGAATTAGCATTCCTGTAATCTTTAGGTAAATACCTAATAGTGCAATTACTGGATCACAGAGTAGTTCTATTTTTAACTCTTTTTTCTATTTTTTTAATTTTTTGAGGAATCTCCATACTGTCTTTCCCAGTGTTATTTCTTACAATTGCATGTGACCCTACAATTATCTGAAAATAAAAGGTAGTCTTAAAAACAGAAAAATAACACCATTAACAGTCTAAGTGGAGGTTATCTAGTCTAATCCTACACTTTACAGTCAGCAAAACTGAAAGTCATAAAGGATGAAACTGTGCCATTTATGTACAGCTAAGTGCAAAAAGTTGGACAGAGAAAGGGAAAAAAACATATGATTTCACTCATATGTGGAATCTAAAAACACAAAAGAAATGAATAAACAAACAAAAAGCAGAATCAGACCTGTAAATCCAGAAACTGAATTGATGGAGGGCGGGGGTGGGGGGATGGGTGAAACGGGTGAAGGGGAGCGGGAGGTACAGGCCTCCAGTTACGGAATGACTATGTCACGGGAATAAAAGGCACAGCATAAGGAATGTAGTCAGTGGTATTATAACAGTGCTGTGTGGGGACAGAGGGCAACCACACTTGTGGGGAACACAGCAGAATGTATAGACTTGTCCAATCACTATGTCATACACCTGAAACTGTGTGACATTGTGTGTCAACCACACTCATGCAAAAATATTTTTATGAAATCATTAATAACTAATAAATTTACTTGAATTTATAAATAATTTAAACAAATCCACAAAATATAGGTGCGTTCTATTGGTACCCTTATGAAGCTCAAAGACATAACCTATATTTTATATCAATAACAATCACCTTCAAGAGGACATTTCTAGACTGGACTAAGAAATAAAGTAGGTAGACTATATACAAAACAATCATGCTAATCCATTTAGGATGACCCATTCTTAACCTGCTTAACTTGCAACATTTGAAAGAACTGCTTTTTCAGTATACTTAGTATAAGCACTATTTATAGCACTAAAAATCTTAACGCTTTTAATGACTCGATTAAAACACAAAGGTTGAAACTTTTTGCAAAAATTAAGCAGCCCCATCAAATAAAAATGTCCCAATTTTACAACTAGAAGGATACCACGTGGTACGACTATATTGCTCCAAACAGATGCGGCTCTTTCAATGAGAAAAAAAAAAATCTCTACACACATTTTCAGTGATATCTTGGTAGTACCTCCTGGAGTTGCTCCTTGTAGAATTTTACCATGGAAACGACAGCTTCTATGACTACAGTGATCACAGAATTGACTCTGTACCTCGTTCCTTAACTTGCCTAACTCCAATGCCTCCAGAGCACTTAAGATTCTTTTATGGGGGAATGAGTGGGAGCCAGTAACCCCCACAGAAGCCCTATTTTCTGGAGAAAACCATCAGATTCTTGGAGCATTAACCCCGATCACGGAATTTTTGGTCCCAAATTAGTCTACAGAAAAGCCTGGTCTCTTGAAATGAGGTTGGGGGGGTGGAATGGCAGCTCTGGCTCTTGCAGCCTGAGGAGCAGCAAGAGCTCCCTTTAGGAGAGAGGCTGTGTCCCTTTGGTCTGATTAAAAAAAAAAACAAAAAAAACAAAACAAAACAGAAAACACAAAAAACAACAGCAACAAAGCAAGCAGAACAGAAAACAATGTGCAAATTCTATCCTTCCAAACCCGTGTTTAGCCTTTTCTATATCCCAATATCAATTACTCTTCGACTACATTTAAAATGCTTATAGCCCATTCTCCTCTTTTTCATTTCTGTTGCATTTTAAAGATGAGGAAGTGGCACATAACTTTACTTACCTAAAAGAGGGAGTAAAACCGGGTAGTTGTACGGCATCACAAAGAGGTTTACACAAGTTAAAGTCGTACTGGCTTTTAAATAACCAAATGGATAGCCAAGTTCATTGTATTTTCCACTGCTAGTAACAAATACCTAGGAACATGAAGTCAGACACAGTCATGACAATGAGGATTTTATGTGAAACCAAACTCCCAGCAACATTCCAGAATGACATCTAATGCACAGCTTACCTGTAATGTAAAAATGGCAACAGTATTTTTAACCTGGGGTTATACCCACATAGGCCATACTCAATAAGAATGTTCAGATTGTTCATTCTTTTTACATTATATTAAAAACACTGAACTCAGACTCTGCAGTCACCATTCGGAGAACACAGACTCCATCAACAATTTCCAAATATTTGCTTGGTTAGCACAATGGCAAACGAGGCTGAAACACCACTAAGTGATACCAGCCATGAAAACAAACAATGGACTTTAAATGGGCTTTGCTTCCTTTGGTGCCCCCATTCCCCTACCTGTTCACTCATTTTTCATCCAGTACATACTTATCAAGTAGCCTATTATGAGCCGGACACTGGTGCTAATTATGAAGAGGCAGCAAAGAGATGCTTTGGTTCAATCTGGAAGGCATTTTCTCTTCTAAAGGATGCTGGCAGAGCAAACATTCAGTAAAGATTAAAACAGTAATCTTGGGGCGCCTTGGGTGGCTCAGTGGGTTAAGCGTCTCCTTCAGCTCAGGTCATGATCCCAGGGTCCTGGGATGGAGCCCTGCATCGGGCTCTCTGCTCAGCGGGGAGCCTGCTTCCTCCTCCTCTCCCTCTGCCTACTTGAGCTTTCTATTTTCTGTTAAATAAATAATTAAAATCTTTTAAAAAAGACTATTAAAAAAACATTAATCTTTACTCCATGTGACTACCCCCTTACTCCTCGCTGATGATTCCTGATTCAATATATATTATACGGTCAGGTCCCGTGCACTCGATAGGCTGGGCTGAAGTCCTCTGGCTACCATGCTTTCTCTCTATTCCTTGTTTCCTCTTTGGCCCAAGTTAGGGCACCGGTATAGACTTTTAGGGACCTACATCACTGCCTTTTCCCAACTCCTTCAGCAGGATCATTGAAGACAAAAGTCAAACCCTGATGGCGAACAGAATCCATTCACCTTGTTAATTCCTGGTACCAGCCATATCTCCTACCAGTTGACTAAACTCTTGCTATATTTAGTCATAGCTAAGAATAAATCTTTTCTGTGTCATTTTCGACCCCACAAAACAATAAGTCGTGTTGGTGCTATAAAACAGGATTTATCTACTAGATTTCATGTCATAATCTGAACCATAACATAAACAAAGAAGTGTAGTAACACAGGGTGGATTTTCCCCCCTTTTCCTAAGTATGTATAACAGAAGAGAGGGGAAATCATCATAAACAATTAAAAATATTACACACAGCCATCAGGGGTCAGACCTAGGAGGCCCATGAGAGGAGAAACACTGTTTTTTGTTCCTCTCTCTCCCTTTCTCCCTTTCTTCCCTCCTCCCTTACTTCCCTCCTTCCTTCTCATAAACCCCCTGAGTTTTTCCAAATTCCTTATCACCTTCAGATTCACAGAACTGGGGGGAGGCGGGTTTCAAAGGGATCATTAGAGACCATCTCATCTAGAGAAAGTGTCTGGCCCTGGACCACATAATTGGTGGCAGACCTAGGGACCTATCCAGGCGCCACTATGATTTAGCCAAATCTTCTGGCTCCTGGTTCATCTTATTCCTTTTCACTCCCACTAATTCCTTGCCTTCAAACTAAACCGAAGTCACGTAAGTTACAGGACCATAGGCATATGGCATATTTGAGAGGTGGTGCAGGGAGCAAGGGCAGGATGTCTTATGTGTCTTGGAAGAAGCTTTACAAGAAATGTGCTATACAGAAAAGAGGGCTTCTTTTTTAGGGAAAAGGTATGATTTGTAACTGTATTTGCTTTTATGGCAAAATTGGTGTCAATCCATGAAGTCAACCTCCTACTGTGGTTTTGAGTTAACATTCTATCTCTACATTGTATCTCTACATTCCTAGCGCATTTCAGGGGTATTATACTGTAATGTAAACATACATTCAGAAAAGTGTGTGAGTAAAAGCACATGTGTCATCAGCACCCAAATCAAGAAATAGAACACAATCAGAAACCCCCTGCCGGTGTCCCTTGCAGGCCACTGCTCTGCACCCCCAAGAGAAACCACCAACCTGACAGAGTCAGCCCGCTTTGCCTCTCTTCGAGCGCAGATAAAATAGAATCATAGGATGTGGGATCTTTGATGTCTGGCTTCTTCTGCTCAATATTATATTTATAAGATTGGTCTATTTCTTACACTTCTACATTCCTGCTTCAAGTGTGTTCCTTTTCTCCTACCCGGTTTTAGCATCTTTGGAGAATTTAAGTAGCTTAAAGACAACTAGTAGCAATAATCTCGCATTTTAGGATGAAACAGATGGCAGTCTAAAAGTGTTTCTTGCGTAAATAGAACCTAACAATTACTGATTGCTCTATGGTGCTGGCGTCTAGGGATAGAACAAACATACTTCCAGCGTAGGACTTCCTTATTATATCCAAATAAAAGGGCTGTGTGACTGCCATGTCTGGATTTTTACAAACTAATATCTGAAGGTGAGTCTATTAATAAATCAGCAAGCCCTTTTGGCTCAAGTGTAACACTTGGAAGAGCCGGTTAACACGTGTATTTGCCGCATCCAAGTGGAATCCACGTTATGCACACCGATGTGCTTTGTACAGGAAGAGAAGTTTGGTTACATGATGCTAACACAAAAACTAGTTTCAGGGCTTATGGGGTTTTTGTGTCAAAAGTATCTTGTACACCTGAAACTAATATTACACTGTGCTGTTAACTATCTGGAATTTAAAGAAAAACGTTTAAAAAAATTGTTCTTGTACTTCTAATCTGTCAAGGTCACGTGAAGCTTCAGCTGCAGAAGCCACCACTGAAACTTCTAGAAACAACTCCCAGATCCCAGAATGGTTACAGACATTTGGCCGACAGGTAAGGGTCAGTACCTGCCAGCAGGTATGGGGAGACTTTCGTTCCAGGATGTACTGAGTTAAGGGTGAAGGTTCAAGTTCATATTTGTCAAAAGGAAGTTTGTCTATTACCATTGGCTCACAATCTACACAGGAGAACCTCACAACAGGATGAGATGTTCGTGGAGGCTAAAAGACAAGAGGGGAAAATACGGTGCGTTATCAAGGTGAGCTCACGTTTCTGACAAATCCACAACCCCTTTCATGTTTTGTGAAACCATCGTTGAGCTATACACCAGTGCTTTGAAAAAGAGGCCATTGCCAACAGCATCCATCCAGGCAGGGCACACGCATTCTTTGGCTCTACCATCTACGTGGCATTGGGAGGAGGAAAGGTAAATTAGAACACTCGTAACTATAATTTCAGTGAAGCAAAGATGGTAAGTGCTTTGAATACGGTTAGGAAGTCACTAACAATCCATAGGGTGAACTCCAACTTTCAGATCCACTTTGCAATCCCCAAGCATGATCTGCCCTTCATTCCTTGGTACCGGGAGGTTACACACAGTCCAGATGCTGCTAGGGAAGAAGAAATCCATGAAGATGTCTAATGAGCAAATGAGAGGGCTAGAGCCACTAATAAGCAAGCAGAAAAATTGTAAAGCCATGGGAAGGGCAAGACAGGTACCAAAAATGAGCCAGTCCCAACACCCAGGACCAGTGGAAATTTCCTTTCAAGCTGATTTTTTACAGCACTTCGCACACCCGCACACTTGCCTCTGAACAGTTGAGGGCCAAGGCTGCTTTGGGCTGGGCTGCAAGGGCCCACGTGCCTGGGGCACCAGAGCGGAGGGGTGGAGCAGCCATTTTATTAACAGGTTTAGTCTGTGGTGATGGAGAGCACCAGGGAGAGAAATGGTGGCAGCAAGAGTGAACCGAAGAGATGAGGAGACAAGTACCAGGGACAAGGGTGAGACGTGACTCCCCTTCTTCTTCCAAGAGATCTCTCAGTCTAAGAAGAATATGACAAAACATCTCTGTTTCCCTTATAAAGGGGGAAACCATGCTCCCTGGTCTTTGTGGTTTACACACCTACATGATCTGTCCCGGGAGCTGAAGGAAACAGCCATCAAAGTGCTTTTAAAGCTGGAGGGATGGTAACGGGGGTGACGTGTGAGCTGGAATTTCTTTCATTCCAATTTTTCCTGATTTCCATTTTTTCAAAGATTTTATTTATTTATTTGAGAGACAGAGAGGGAGAGAGAGGGTGCAAGCATGGGGGGAGCGGCAGAGGGAGAGGGAGAAGGACAAGCAGACTCTGCACTGAGCGTGGAGCCCTGGCATGGGACTCGATCCCGTGATCCTGAGATCATGACCTGAGCTGAAATCAAGGGTCAGTCGCTTAATCAACCAAGCCTTCCAGGCGCCCCCTTGATTTTCATCTAAATTAAACTTGAGAAATATTTCTGGCTTCTTAAATTTAAACCGATTTTTAAAAAGCCATAAAGACACAAGTGAAGCCCTGTCACTAGCAATAATGACATAAATTCGTAACTGAAACATTCACTCTGGGGCTTGGTGCTAAGAGCGACTGGGCACTAAAATCTGACCAGTGTGTCACCTTGGAGCCCTGAGGGAAGGTGGAAGAGATATACCCTCACCCACAGCAGGGGCAGAAGTGGCAACAGTCCTATGTCCTCATGGCCTCTCCTAGAAAGAGTAATCCACGGGGCACCTGGGTGGCTCAGTTGGTGAAGCGTCTGCCTTTGGCTCAGATCATGATCCCAGGGTCCTGGGATCAAGCCCCGCATCGGGCTCCCTGCTCAGCGGGAAGTCTGCTTCTCCCTCTTCCACTCCCCCTGCTTGTGTTCCCTCTCTCGCTGTGTCTCTCTCTGTCAAATAAATAAATAAAATTTTTAAAAAAGAAAGGAAGGAAGGAAGGAGTAATCCAGAAGAAAATACAGTGCATGACAGAAATTTCTAAAACATACGCAGAATGCAGAGTGGCTGACTGGAAAGGTGCTGACCCGAAGGCGTAGTGATCATTTTTTGTGCCTCTACCCCACCACAAGAAGGATCACTCTGGCCTTTGTGCAGAGAGCTCGGGAGAGGAAGATGAAGGCAGAGTGGGTTTCATATGCTTTCCCTCATTATCAGACATCCCTCTCCCCCAAAAAGCCGATTCATCTGGTACTAGAAGCAACTACAATGTCAAATCCTCCTCTCCCAATGCAGTGAACAAAAAGAAAAGCCTTCACTTAGAGATCATTTTTTAAATATTGCTTAATTATCCATCATTGAAAGATACACTGCCAAGGAAACAAGTCGATGGAGTACCAAAAGATGAAAAGCAGATCCACGAAGTTCCACTATATGTCTAATGACTCCCTGGGAGGAAGGAAGTAGAAGAGCTTCTGTTTTTAATGCGTTTCTAGAACCTATGCGAGGTGCAAGCTAAGTTTTCATTTCCTAAGGATGTACACGAAAAACAACGCTAGCCCTCTTCGGACATGGCGTTTCCCATGTCAATCAAGTCAGCCGCGGGGAAATAAAAACCGAGCCACAAAATGTGACGCCATCAAAAATAATAATGCTTTGCTTTACCGTCCAAAGTGGGCAGTTCAAGTGGCGAAAGGCAACGAACAGAAAGCATGCCAAAAGAGCAAGGAAGTCCTCTCTTGCTTTTTTAGGTACAAGCTTAGCCTTCCAGCCAGAGATAAAAGGTGTAGCTTAAAAGCCTCAAAGCAATTTTACAAAGGTCACTGTAATCAGCAAACTGAAAATCCAAATGATGTTTACCTTTTTGTTTTATGACACTTACTAGTGAAGGTAAATTCTGATCTGGCCAAAAAGATTCTGGAATTGGCCAATGTCCAACAGGAACGCCGGTCTTAGAGTTAGGTCGTACATAAATGAGCTTATGACAACTATGCCACGGTTGAGCAGCAAATGAATTGCTTGGCCTGGTTGAATCCATAAGTCCATCTAAAAGGTAAACAACAAAGACAGACACTAAGGCATCAATTTCTTTTTACAGCTGCTGATCTTCTTGCACAAAATTTTCAGCTAGAAGCTAAGTACAAAACAAGCTAAAATGGTCATTCGTGAAAAATGAAAGAACTAAAAGACTCTACTGGGATTTATGGATGTTCTCTCTAGCATTTTTTTTCATCTAATCCATCCCTCTAATCCAACACCCCACCCCCATCCTTAAATATGCCTGCAACACCTAGTTATATGGAAACCTATTATAAAATTAGTTTTCAAATTTCTGAATTTGGACACATATATTACACACACCAAACCACTAGTTACTTTTCCAAATTAGGCAAATGAAATCGCTCATCCTCTGGTACAGTTTTTATATTTTGGGGATCTGACAAAATAGGTCATAAATTCCATTTAGATTTTCTTTCTATTCCCAATTAGATTTTTTTAAAAAAGTATTCCTTAATAAACAGACCCAATGACCACAAAGGCAAAATTAAAACAATCCAGATTCACTCAAAGATAGAAGGAATGTTGACAGTACAACCCATGTATAAAGTTTGGGGAAAGGAACATACAGCAAATGCATCAAGTTTACTATGGGACTAATTCATGACAGTTTCCCCATGCACCATTAAAAGTCCGTGGAAACTGGGCATTGTATAACACTGAACAATGTATCCTGAATGTGTTTTAATTATTTAGACTAGCATATTTCATTTGTCCCCCCAAAAGAGGACAAGGCAGAATTATATAAACTTTAATGCAATGATTCAACAGTCTATATTTGTAAAAGAGACATTTTAATTATTTGAGTCATATTTCTTAAATTACAGGTCATTTGATTTACTGATTTAAGCATTACTTTAAATAAGTAATTACACCCGAAGATTTACTAGTGTCCCCGATCTCTAGGGAATACATGTAAAAGTTTCAGGGGACCAAGAGACAATCCCTGAAGTTGAACTCACAGTTCTGGGGATGTGCATTTTTCTGAGGAGAGAGTTCTTAGCTTTCGTGAGAATCTCTAAGGCTAAGATCCCTGGAAAGAAAATCTGAGCTATTTACAGGACACCAAATCCAACAGGCTTTCCGTAGGGCAGTTCCCAGTTCACCTTAAGGTAATGAACACAAAAGTATGGACGGAGCCATCAGTCGTTAGCAAGAGAACAAACATGTCCTTCCTCAATTAATTCCATGAATCTCAAATAGGCCGTGAGGCTTCAGTCTTCTGTGATGGGTGTTTTTAAAGTGGAGTTCGAGAAACCCTAGAATTAAATGCCAATTTGTATTTGCGTGGCTTATGTCCATTATTCTAGGGAGAAGGTCTCTGTTTCCAACAGCTTCTTAAAGGGTTCTGGGAACTAAACACGAAAATGGTCAGGAACCACAGGATCCATGGCTTCAGACAGAAACGTGTGTCTTTCTGAGCAGCCACCACTGACTGTGGCCACACAATGTGTGCATCAGGTCAGACAAGCACCATGGTAATGAGGTGCGTGAGCGCACAGGCATGAGGAGAAGCAGCAGCCTTGCACGGGGCTCCCAGAAAGCCTCGCAGCGGGGGGAATCACATGAGGGAGAAGACCCTCCCCTTATACAAAAGTACTTCTGTGCTCACCTCTTTTGAGATGTTGAACTTTCTGTAAAATGTCACTCGAAAAGCTTTGGCCATTAAAAAGTGGCCGGGAAACTCCCGGTGTAGGATCTTACAGGGTATTGGCAGTTTCTGCACAAACATTCACAGTCTCTTGCTGACACAGATTTAATAAAGGTGACTTGGCACCTTTGGGGCTCACAAGACCGACACCAGGTTACTGGTTGAGTGGCATTCCAACATGATTCTCCAGATATCTCGTGAATCGAGAGGTGAATAACACAGTGCATCCCCAGACTGGGACCAGGGGATATGAAAAAGGTAGGGAATAGACGGAATTATTGTAAGAAGATCTGACACTGAATTAAAGTTGTTAGAATCTGACCACCCAGCTAGTGCATGAATGGCAGTTGTTTGGATGGATATTTGCAACCCCATGAATGTGTGCAGATAGTAAAGACCATGTCCATTATGAGTTTAATGTCCTCTCCATCTCGGATCATTCTCCAGGGTAAAAAAAAAAAAAAAAGTCATCTCCTGTACCTTCTCCGACAGGAAGTGGATCTGGTCCCGTTTTTTCAAAGTTAATAACTACGCCACTCTGAATTTTCTGAACTAGAGATTCTAAACACTGGTTCAACATCCTTTGTGTTCTCACACAGTAGGAGCGACCTATATCAGGAGGAAGAACAAACAGTGTAAGTTGGATCCAATAAAATATGACTTAACAATATAAGCATATGAAATCCCACAATAGATCTTGGACCGAATCTTGGACTGATCATAACTACATTGGAAGCAGACCTCACACTCATGACGAGCAGAAGCAGCAGGACTAAAAGATCCTGAAGGAAAGCAAGACAAGACAGAATGTGGTGCTTAAGAGAAAACCATACCCTGCCGTTCTGGATTCTTCCTTTAAAATATAAGACATTGCCAATACCTCCGGTGACTTCGCACATCTGTGTGATGGCGGACTCATCAGTCGGCACACTCCCTACTTGCTCTGGTTCCGTGGAAGCCAATCCAGGCAAACGCAACACCAGGGCAAATAACCTTTGATCCCAACGAAAAGGTTCTTTGGTTAGTTCACTTCCGGGCAGAGGAGAATTCAAAGGGAGATGAAGCTGATAAGGGAAAAGTTGAGAAGTTTCATCATAAGAACCCATGCAACAGTGACGAAAGAGTTAAAAGGGTCACTTTTCTTTCATGGACTCGATAATCTTTCAGGGCTCACGAAGATGAAAGGTTGGATCAAACTTATTCTTTAACTGGCAACGCGGGCCTGCCACAGAAATAGCGGCATGTTCTCTGCCATTTAAACGAAACTCAAAAAAAAAAAAAAAAAGAAATCTCACCTCTTCTTGAACACCAGCAGTACTCGTTAACTTGTTTCCATCTGTGATGGTAATTAAAATAGATGGTTCTAAAAAAAATGGATTTCTCCCCTAAAATACATTTAAAAAGTATTAGAGCCATATAAAGTAATAAAATTGTATTTAAACTTTTTTTTTTTTTAACATTTGCCTTGCCAGGGATCTCTCAAGTGTGTGATAAAATTTGCCTGGATAAATAAGAAGGAAAAAATTAGGGACTGAAGCGGGTGGGACTCAAAATAAGGATCCCTGCTGAGGTAACATTCAAAATAAACTGAGGAATTCATATCATTCAGGAGTTCCCCAAACTATAACATCCAAATACTCCTTTCTCTCTGCTTTCCAAGTAATCATAAAAGAAGGATATTAAAGAGATTATAAGGGCAGCAGCCTTCACACCCGTGAATCCATTCGCCTGAGTCAAAATTCTGGCACGGATGGGGGGACAGTAGTGACTTATGCTCTGGGACGAGGACAGTGACTCTGGTTATCGTGCGCAGAGTTTCCTAGAGTAAGGACAGCAGGAGCACCAGATGCTATCTTGCCTTTCTCTTATTCTAGGGCTTTTCCATTGAACTGGGAAGAGATGAGGGAGTTCAGGACACTGAAAATTTCTCTTTAATGGCCTCATTCCAGTATTTCTCAGCAATTTGTTCATCCCATTCTCAGATACCTGATGATATGGGGAGGCAATTTTCACTACACATGTTATGATCAAGTCACCCCCCACCCCAAAAGAGGGATCTTTTTTAAAGCAGGTATTTAAAAGATACGGACTTCCTTTCAGCAGTTGTGAAAAGTAGCAGAAAACTCCGTAACCACGCCCAATTTTAACTCTTGCCCCAAGTCACCAAAATAAATTAGCTATACTCACTCAAAGTTTTTTTACCTGTCCATAATTGTCTATTCCAGATATTAATCTATTGAGATTTAACAAATCAAATGAGGATCTTAGAGCCTGACCAAGAGTAGTCAGTCCAGAAGCCTGAAGATTTTTTAGTTCACTCATGAATGTTGCGTGATTTTCCTTCCAACCAGCCTGAAACCAAACATTTACAAAGAAATTCCCGATTATACAATGAACAATATATAAAGTGCAAGTATCAAACCTCTAACAAATTAATAGTTCCTTGATCTAGTTCTATTCTGTCTTGACTGACCAAGCGGAACTAAAGCAAGCAATCAGTTTCAGAAAGATCCCTCAGCATTAATGACCAACAGCATTCGTCCGATCTTCTGTTCGGGTCCAATCGAACCTACCCAAACACCTCAGTATTTACAATAGTTTGACAAGGATGATGAGCATGTCCTTGACAGAGGCAACTCACTCTTTGAGTGCCTGATCTCCTTGAACTTTTCTAACCAAGACTCTTCCTCTCAAACAATATTTTCACTTTAAATAAGAGTCAAGGGGCAATTCTAGGAATAGAGCCACAACTCTTTGGACACAACCCTTCTGGCATCTTCAAACATCCAGAAAGCCCCAAATCTAGAAAAAGGGGGAGAAAGAAATTTTAAAAGTCTTGGCAAAGAAGCAGCAACCCCTGGCACCCAGCCCAGAACCAAAGACCCAAGGTCAGCAGCCAACATGCTGTGACTGAATGGTTGGTAGAAGAGAAGGAAAAGATCACGGTGACTGGTCGGTCACGGCCATAAAAGCAAAGCAGCACCAAATGCAAAGAGAAGCCAAATGAAGACTTGGCAGCTAAGAGCAGGTCACAGAGGAGGAGGCCAGCCAGGGAGAGAGGAAACAGCACAGCTCGGCCACTTGGTGGGAGGAATGGCTACTTGAGTCTCAGGAACCCCGCGGGCAGCAGTGTGAGATGCTGAAGGCTGAAGTCATGCCAACCGCGTCAGAACAGCTGGAAGTGGAAGCAAAAGCAAATAATAAGCGATAAAGTAAAGCATTTAAATGTCATGTTTAGCTGGAGGCATCCTGTCCATGAGCCACGCAACTACAGCAAATGCTATCTTCTTTGCTAGTTTCCCTAGTCTCCAGAAGCAGTCTGGGTCAGGATGAGTGGGAGACAGCAAGGGGGCAGGGTCTGCATGACCCGGAGCAAAACCGTTGGCTCTGAGGATCTATATTGTATTCTCTGCAAATGAAGAGGGTTAGGCAAGCAGGGACACTGTGGGAGGCTGCGCAAAACACAACCGGAGGGAGGACTCATTCCCGTTCCAATCTGTGAGAATGGCGCCCCTTGCGGCCGAACAGTCCAGAACCTGGTTATGATCCAGTCCAGTCCAATAGTCTGGGAGTCTGTGAAATTAAAGATGTGCTTAGCTGTTTTTTTTTAAAGGCTCCTAACAGATCCTCTAGAGCAAAGGATCTAGAGGTAAAACTTTTCTACGTGTCCTTTGGCCACACTGTAGCTATGACTTCTAGCGCCCAGGGAATAGAGCCCAAGAACAATTCCTTATGGCCCCAAGAAAATCTTACTGGCTTAGACAAACTCAACTTTACTTAAAAGGAAGGCCTGTGGTGCAAACTGTCCTCACCAAATACCGGTGAATAACAGCAGGTTACAAATCACACTGAATTCAAAAATAAGCTTTCTTCTTCGTGGCGGAAGAGAAAGGTCTGCAGTCAGGAGGGACAGCCCCAATTCTGTCCTTCAGTCAGCACATTTGCACAGGCCCTATACACGCCGAGGATATGCCAAGGGCTCAGCCCTTGAGGAGCTCCTGCCACAGAGGAATGGGAAATGCAGTTCTGGAGGCTGAAGAGACAAGTGGCCAGAAAGGAGGGGAGGGTTTCTCGCCGAACATGGGACATCTGCAGAAAAGCGTGGGACGTCCCGCCCTGACGGTGGGAATGGAGGGGCGCACCAAGGAGAATTGAGCATTCATAAAAGGCTTGGGCTTCGTGGGGAATCTCAAGTACTTTGATTACCATTGTTCTGGGTACACAACAGGAGGCAAGGCTGATAAGCGGGGCCCTGACTGTACGGTGCTTTGTACATTATGCTGGGTAGTTTGGATTTTATCTGTTGGCTCTGGGAATGACTTGAGGTTTTTAATTAGGGGAGTGGCACGATCAGATCTGGATTTTAGCTAGATCGTTCCGCTGGGGAGCTGAAGAATAAATTGGGGGGTGGAGGGGAGGCTGAAGCTTGAGGCAGGGAAACTGGTTTGGAAACTGCTGCAATAATTTATGGGAAGAGTGATGAAAGCCTGAACAAGAGCGGGG